>CAWUPM010000619.1:201200-294761 GCA_963924295.1 Dioctria rufipes
CCTCTACAAACTGCCCTCATCATCCCTCCAGCTGAGCATCTCTAACGGAGCGCTTATCCTTCCCACAGCACTTGCAACAGTTCCAAAGCGAGGAGAAGCCCCGTGGACTAGAGTTGCAAATGCTGTGGCCTGATATCACCAGCGAAAGACAAGAGCGCCGTCCTGCACTGACGATAGTGGCTGCCATGTGCTGTTGAATGTGTCTGCGTTCGTTGCCAGATATTCAAGACGTAAACGTCTCTTCAATCTGTCAACGAAGTGGCGCTTAAGTGCTTGTGCGTGGTGTTGTGGGTCAGTGTTCTGATTCCCATCTCCGGCTCTTATGTAGTACAAGTAAATTGTAGATTTGGCCATTGTCAACACAAAGCTAATCAAACAATTCACCCGACTACAAACCTTTGGTCCCCATAGAAACGATGTCCTAGTAATGCTGAAATTCGGGTGGATCAACTGACACATATCGCGCACCAGTTCCATTAGACTCTCCAAAGCTGGACAAGTGAAGAACCTGTGAAACAAGGTGCCTGCACCAGAACAAACTGTGCAGATCCTCTGAACCCGCCGGTCGATATGTGACAACTGATTAGGATGCATAAGACTGTGATGCAGCAATTTGAATGCTACATCAGCATCTTTGTAACTAGAAGGATAACTGTAGACTACTCTGCAAGTTATCCCTCCCATCACGCCCATATTCACCCCGAGGTGTGTTCGCCATCTGTTGTATCCTGTGTACTCCGGAGGTCTTATTGACATAAGCACGTCACGGAGCACACGTGTTGTAAGTGTGCTGAAAGGTGTGTGAGGCGGTCTGTCCAGAACGAAAGCATCTTCCAACTTAGTGCCAGGGTCACTGTTCTCAAGTTGGCGAAATCTCTCCCGCGCAGAAGCCGCCAGGTCGTGTAGTTGTGGAGTGTTCGTGTTTATTCGACAGTTTCCAGAGATATCAATAATATCTCCGAGAACTGTCAGTGTATGCGTGTCAGCAAAACCTCGAGCATTATTGAACACTGAGTCCATTAATTCAGGATTAAACCTGATTGGAATCGACGCGAATTGCGCGTACCGCAGAGTATTCCACTTAAGGTGAAATGCTGGCCTGATTCTGCCCCAGGTCTGAATCGTTGAGATTAGATCCTGTGGCCAGTCACGAGGATAGGGTGGTCGAACAGAGAGCAGGTAGTAATACTTCCCTATGCCGATCCCTCCCAGTACATTCACCCACAGTTGAGAAATTAAGGTGTCTCTCTGGCAAAACACTCGTTGGAATGCATGCACTTGGAGACACCTTGATTTCACAACCAAGTTAGTGAGACCTAATCCACCTATCTTGACTGGCAGACAGAGCGTGCTTTCAGCAACCCATCGTCTTCCGCACCAAAAGGCGTCTATCGCTTTTGCTTGAAGAAGACCTACGAAACCTTCATCAAACGTCTCAGACTTTAGCAGATGAACGATGGACGAGGTAATCAAATAGTTTATCACGACTGACTTTCCCATTAGGGATAGTGGAAACAGTCGACTACGCCATGAGTTAACAGCTCTAGAGAGTTTCTCAAGAGCGATGCGGCTATTATTTGATTTACTCTCGCGTCCGATATACACACCTAAATACTTCAGGCAAGTATTAGTCCATTGGATGTTCAGTGGAGTATCTGTACGATCTCTCCACCTTCCACACCACAAGCCTTGACTCTTGCTAAGGTTGATTTTAGCGCTCGCTATACGTTCGTACTGTTCGAAAACAGCACGAGGGACCGGAAAAGCTTCATCTCTTGTCACGAAAATAGAAAGTCATCCGCATATGCCAACATAAGAGGCCTCACATTGGTATATGGTAGATGCACTGAATATTGTCCGAGCATTCGACGAAGATTCACCAGTAGCGGCTCCAACGAAAGATCATAAAGCATACCTGACAATGGATAGCCCTGTCTGATACCTCGATGAAACGAGATAGGAGCCAGAAACTGTCCTTGATGCTTAATGAAAATCGCTGAATCTCTATACAGATTCGCGATGATATCGAGCCACCTGGGGCCGAATTCTGTAGCACGGAGAATTTGGGAATTTGGGAGATGAGAATTGCGTTTTCTTAGAATTCTTAATTCCCTAATTCTCCATTCCCAATTCACTAACATGGTTGGAGAATTAGGGAAAACGTAAGAAATGTGAAAAAGTGCGAATCGCTTGGGACGATTAATGGAATCAATTTTTGTTGTAGAGGGTTGGACTTTTTTTCATATGTGAGGTACATCTGCCTATTATCTTTTACTGTCGAAATAAATTTAAATTTCTTTTTTTTTTGGGTAGTTTTTGAGGGATGTAGGAGGGTAGGTTTTCTCGAATTTTTCCGGGATAACGAGGGAATGGAGAGTAGAAGGAGAATGTATGTGGTATCAAAAAAAATGGGAGCTCAGCGCGAACAAGATAGGTTTAGTAAAAGGGGCGGGGAGAGTGCGGGGTAGAAATGGGAGCTGATTAATGGAAATTAAAAAAAAATTAAGACAATATCAGGAGCTGCAATAATTCGCAGGGGTAAGCTCAGGATCTCTAAGCCCAATAAAAAAAAGTAAGAATTCACTTTGGTAATTAGGCATGCATGGGTATTATATATATATTTTATTTCGATTAACGGTAACTTGCAGATTTGAGCGGCCTCGGCGGTAAATTTTGCTATCGCAACATTCACGGGCGCCTAACTCTATGTGGGAGGGCTGTAGAGTATTGGAATTTTTTTGATAGATTAAAGGTTTAGAGTACAAAAATATAGGTGAATAATTTTTGGGGCAGGGTGTTTTGGGGGTTGGGGGTCGTACCACCCCTCATAGGGGGTTGCTCAAACTACGTCATGTTTGGTACAAAATTAAAGGGGGAGGAGAGGGTAATCGAGTGGTGTAGTTTGTCTTTGATCGTTTTAACGTGATAGCTGACTTTTGACTGCTGAAAAACTATTTTTTACACTACGGTCATATACACCCCAGTTTCCATATTTTGCATATATTTTTTCCGTTCTTTGTTTCACATCCATTAGTACTCCGTTGTGAATATTTTTGTCATGGGAAGTAAATTTCCAGGACTTACCAATTCTTCGCAATGATGAGATGAAATGTGTCAATTTTTGTACCAAAACCGGCCAATTTTTCACCTTAAAAAGGACTGCTACTTTTCTTTTACAGTTATTTCCAAAACGGTTTATCGGATTCAAAAATTATTTACATATTTAATTAGGGGACAAAATGTAGATGCGATTTCATCCTACACACAAGCTTTACCGTGTATATCTAAAAATTTTACAGCATCTCTTCTGTACTGGACGACGACCAAATTGATCATTTTCGCATGATTTATAATTTTTAGCGGGTACTTTGAGAGACAAAATCCTTGTTCCTCTGTTAGTACCACATACATTCTCCTTCTACTCTCCATTCTCTCGTTATCCCGGAAAAACTCGAGAAAACCTACCATCCTACATCCCTCAAAAACTACCCCAAAAAAAAAGAAATTTAAATTTATTTCGACAGTAAAAGATAATAGGCAGATGTACCTCACATATGAAAAAAAGTCCAACTCTCTACAACAAAAATTGATACCCTTAATCGTCCCAAGCGATTCGCATTTTTTCACATTTCTTACGTTTTCCCTAATTCTCCAACCATGTTAGTGAATTGGGAATGGAGAATTAGGGAATAAAGAATTCTAAGAAAACGCAATTCTCATCTCCCAAATTCCCAAATTCTCCGTACTACAGAATCCGGCCCCTGGGCGGGAATCCAAATGCCTCGAGAGCAGTCAGGAGATACTCGTGCGAGACGCTATCAAAAGCCTTTTGCTGGTCAAGAGAAATCATGGCCATTTGTGTACCTATCTGTTCATGGTAGGCAAACAAATGTTTGGCTACCGCGATGTTGTCGTAGATACTACGACCAGGAACACAATAGGACTGTTCCGGGTGTATTACCGAAGCAATCACTGAGCGGAGTATCACCCCTAATGCTTTGCAGACGATTTTGTAGTCAACATTGCATAGGGTTACTGGCCTCCAGTTCCCCATCCTCTGCAAATCTCCTTTCTTTGGAATCAATCGCATAACAGACCTCCTCCAACTAGAAGGAAAGTCTGAATGTGTCTCAACCGCCGAATTGAAGACTTCCAAAAGGTCAGGAATTAATAAATCCCTGAAACGTATGAAGAATTCTGGAGTCAAGCCGTCATAACCAGGTGAAGTGTGTCGCCTTAGATCCTTTGTCGCAGCGATCATATCCTCCAATGAGATCACTGTATCCAGGATCTCCTTGCTGTCTTCAGAGAAAATGGGAATATTCTCAAGAAATTCATGAGTGGTCGAGGATGTTGTCGATGTCGATTCAGAGTAGAGAATACTGTAATAGTCTCGAATAAATTCTGATAGCTGTTGTCCGTTGAGGACTTGTCCAGATTCATCAACTAACTAACTTCACAAGAAGCAGTACGTCGTCTAGTTGCCTGAAAGAAGTACTCGGTTGGAGAATCGCCTTCCCTCAGCCAGCGTGATTGGCTGCGCAGCACAAACTCCAAGCTGTGCTTGTAAGTTTGTATTGCCAAGCGTTCCTTTATTCTGTTAAAATAAAGAATCAACTCCGGCTGAGTTGGGAGAAGAGCCACTTCGATTGAAATTCGCTTCGATAAAAGATCGAATTTGGAGCTTTCCAACATCCCACCATTGACTAAGAAGAGGAAAGTCACCTTTCCTCTCTTGCCAATCGTGCCAGAATTCAGTGAATTCATTGATGAACTGCTCGGAATTCAACAAATAGTTGTTGAATATCCAGTATGCAGTTCTTCTTTCAACTAGAGTGCTGGTTGCCACTACAAGAAGGTGATCGCTAACGGAACACACTTCATGAGTGACACCAACGAAATGTTCTAGTATTCCAGGTGAGACGTAAAGTCTATCGATTCTAGAGCCTGCGAGACTTCCATGGATATTTCGCGAGACTCTCGTGTATGATCTAGTCGTAGGATGCATCCAACGATAGATATCCACGAGTCTGAAAACACGGACAAAATTCCTCAACCGAGTAGCATTGACGGAGTTCAACTCCGGAATGCCGATCCATTGAGGGATTCAGCGTGCAGTTGAAATCACCTCCGAGGATAGTTTCGCCACTGAAATTCACCAGACAGGATTGAACACTATCAAGAACTTGTCTTGTAATGTCCTGGTCATGAGGAAGGTACACGTTTACTACCTTGATATGTTTGTCTTGAACGACAAAGTCCAAGGAGGAAGCGAAGCCTGGAAAGATATCTGTATATACAGGAGACGATAGTGTGAATTTGTAGGATACAATGATAACCACCCCTGAGCCTCGACGAGGCGCAGGTGTGGCAAACATTGCATAGCCAGTGTGTAGATAAGCATAACGCTCAAGTTGTGTATATGCGTCTTGTGTAAAATTCGTCTCCTGTAGAAGCGCGATGTCTATATCGAACATTTTGACATGTTCGATAGTACTGTGTAACCTTGTATGTGCACTTAAACCCCCGGTGTTGATAGAATCTATCTTGCACATTCAAAGAGATGAAAAGCTCAAACGATGAATGTGCGACATCTACTGACGAGGAGAATCGGCCAAGCAATGCTCCTGAATCAGCTCCGCCACCCTCCTATGGAGTCGATCTAGCCGAGATATGCCGTTGTAATTCCCCTTCTTCTTGCACTCCTCTTGTAGGAGTAGAAGTTGGGGAAGTAGCAACTCCGGCCTCCCCAGCTCCTCCACAAGAATACTCCAGATTTTACCTGAATTCTTCTTGTACAGGAGCCGGGCAAGAATCTTGGAGATCTTCTCCCTAGGAAGGGTTTCCATCCCCTTCGAGACCTCAAATTGGCTACCAGTCGAAAAGGTGCTACCACACGACTCGTAGCCACTGAAGCTCGAGAGACCAGTCTCATCAAAACCGGTCATATCGCAGTCCGAAAGCTGCTCGAGAGACACTTCCTTGTCTCTCACAACAACCTTCGAGCCGCGAGCACCACTATCGTCCTCCTCCGAGTGGGGCCGTTTTGACGCGATTGGCTTTGCTGGCTCTGGAGGAGGCAGCATCACCCGGTCCACCTTCGTCTTCCTCCTCGTCCTACTTTTTCTGCCTACATGGCTAATCGACTCCTCGTCAGAAGTAGCCATGCTTTCACGTGCCGACGTGGCGCCGTTTACAGCCGTAATAATTTTTGCCTGAGGGACAATTTCAGGCACTTTAGCCACTGGCTGCTCCAAGATAGCAGGCTGAGTGCTGGCAGAAAGTTCCTTCTCCGGAGCCACTACTGTAGCAGTGGTTTCCTTCGAAGGAGCCTTCTGTTCAGCCTTCTTTCCGCTTCTCTTGGGGCAGTCAGCAATAAAATGCCCTACCAAACGGCAAGCATGGCATTTCTCTTTGATGCCCACGTCTATCCAGTATCTCGAGCCGGATATGCTCAGGTAGAAGCCTGACGGAAGCGTACATCCCTTATTTAAAGTGATGGACGCTTCCCGGCTGGTACCGAAGATACCCCGCCCGAGACCCTCATCCCCAATTTTAATGGGAATTGCGCGAACCTTTCCATGAACCTTCCCGAATCTCCCAAGGAAATTCGAGAGGTCTTCATGTTGGGCTCGCATAGGGACCCGCGAAAACACGACCTTCGTGGGCTTTTCCCTGAGTGGGAACGGCACAAGGTCTCTACCATCCACTTCGATGCCCTCAAGCATAAGCTTGGTAGCGCTTTCGAGGGTTGTGGTATACACCTCAACCATTCCCCCAGCTATTATCCCCATGGAGAATAGCTGCTCACAGGAGATTACGCGGAAGATTGCCTTCAGGTATGCAGTCTGAGGACATCCTCTGATGTGCTCCAACTGCATCCCGTAGCTCTCGTCCTGCCACCTCCCGTCGAAGAAGCCCTGGAGGCCCGCACTGGTCTTGGGTCGAGGCTTACCCGCGTCCAATGGGGCTGGACGAGGAGTGATGCCCCTGCTCTGAATTTCGATAGATGACTGACTCTTGGAACTGCCTCTTACCTGTGCGTAAGATATCCCTGGAACTAACGCCGGGGATCGTGGTTCTGCTGCTGGTCCCGTTGTTGATACTGGCTTCTTGCTCTGGCCAGTTGGCTTCGCTGAAGTCAGTGGTGGCCTCATTATGACTCCGTTTGGCTTTGGCGCCGAAGCCTTCATTACTACTTCCGATAATTTCGAAAGTTTTTCTTTTCCTAGAGGTGCCACTGGGGTAACAGCCATTGTAGCAACTGACGTCCCAGAAACTTCTCGGACAGTATCCGCTGCCCTGGTTGCAATCTTCTCCAAGGAGCTTGACTCAACCTTCTTTTCTGTGGCCTCTTGATTAGGGCCCTTAGTAGCCTTTTCATTGGGCCCTTTAAGAATTTTTTGGGAAGAAGAAGAAGCGTTTAAGTTCTTCTTCCTCCTTCCACTTGATTTGAGGGGATAGTCAGTCCCCACAGAATCGCTGCTGCTCTCACACATTTTGAGTGAGGCAGCGTGAGTTTATCTTTTTTATACGATTTCTTTTTTTTTACCAATTTAATTCAATTTTTTCACTTCACAAAAATTTTTAAGTCTCTGATCAAACTGTTTTTAAAATTTTACGATTCCCACGTTGTCATGGCAATTTCGAAATATATTAAATAAATTAAATTTATTAGAAATGTCACTAGAGATTTTCAATTTTCAGAATATTTTATGCACTTTTTCACAGATTCGAGCAATATTATTGCAAAACTAATATTGTCGACCACACTCCTATATAATTCTGCACTTTTTGGGCGCTATTTATACAAATAATTATATCCTTCCTTGGAGCCAAATGTGACACGTCCGCTCTCTTCAGATAATAATAATTTTTTTTTTTATGTAAATAAGTCTCTTTAATTTTTGGCTCTCTGGCTCTTTTAAAAATTCCTTAAAACTAATTGGCAAAAGGCACGAAATTGTAAAAAAGACACTAGCTAAACTAACTTACAAACAGTCAAAAGGGACAATTAAGACAAGTAATACAATAAAAATGACACACAAAAAGGAAAACAAACAGACAAAATGCTCAAAAGAGTCTAAAAACGGTCACAAGAATTTTGAAAAAGATCTAAAGTTTAACCAAAAAATTTTGAACCAGTCCCAATTTTGACAATTAGGTAAGTGGCAGTTCCAATGTTTTCCCAATTTCCAAAATAAACTAATAAAAATGTTCCTAAACGAGCGAATTTAAACAAAAAATTTTGCAATTTAGCACCGAGACCGAAACCGAATTAAAAACTTAATAGCCGCACGAACGAAAAATTTGCGCGATACCGTTATAGAGTCCCGCGAGGGCAGCCTGTAGTATCATAGACCTATACAAACTGCCCTCATCATCCCTCCAGCTTAGCATCTCTAACAGAGTACTTGTCCTTCCCACAGCACGTGCAACGATTCCTAAGCGGGGAGAAGCCCCGTGGACTAGTGTTGCAAATGCTGTGGCCTGCTATCACCAGCGAAAGACAAGAGCTCCATCCTGCACCGACGATAGTGGTTGCCATGTGCAGTTGAATGTGTCTGCGTTCGTTGCCAGATATTCAAGACGTAAAAGTCTCTTCAATCTGTCAACGAAGTGGCGCTTAAGTGCTTGTGCGTGGTGTTGTGGGTCAGTGTTCTGATTCCCATCTCCGGCTCTCATGTAGTACAAGTGAATTGTAGATTTGGCCAGTGTCAACACAAAGCTTATCAAACAGTTCACCCGACCACAAAACTTTGGTCCCCATAGAAACGATGTCCTAGTAATGCTGAAATTCCGGTGGATCAACTGACACATATCGCGCACCAGTTCCATCAGACTCTGCAAAGCTGGACAAGTGAAGAACCTGTGAAACAAGGTGCCTTCACCAGAACAAACTGTGCAGATCCTCTGAACCCGCCGGTCGATATGTGACAACCGTGATACAGCAATTTGAATGCTACATCAGCATCTTTGTAACTAGAAGGATAACTGTAGACTACTCTGCAAGTTATCCCTCCCATCACGCCCATATTCACCCCGAGGTGTGTTCGCCATCTGTTGTATCCTGTATACTCCGGAGGTCTTATTGACATAAGCACGTCACGGAGGACACGAGTTGTAAGTGTGCTGAAAGGTGTGTGTGGCGGTCTGTCCAGAACGAAAGCATCTTCCAACTTAGTGCCAGGGTCACTGGTCCCAAGTTGGCGAAATCTCTCCCGCGCACAAGCCACCAGGTCGTGTAGTTGTGGCGTGTTCGTGTTTATTCGACAGTTTCCAGAGATATCAATATTATCTCCGAGAACTGTCAGTGTATGCGTGTCAGCTTCAAAACCTCGAGCATTACTGAACACTGAATCCATTAATTCAGGATTAAACCTGATTGGAATCGACGCGAATTGCGTGTACCGCAGAGCATTCCACTTAAGGTGAAATGCTGGCCTGATTCTGCCCCAGGTCTGAATCGTTGAGATTAGATCCTGTGGCCAGTCACGAGGATAGGGTGGTCGAACAGAGAGCAGGTAGTAATACTCCCCTATGCCGATCCCTCCCAGTACATTCACCCACAGTTGAGAAATTAAGGTGTCTCTCTGGCAAAACACTCGTTGGAATGCACGCACTTGGAGACACCTTGATTTAACAACCAAGTTAGTGAGACCTAATTCACCTATCTTGACTGGCAGACAGAGCGTGCTTTCAGCAACCCATCGTCTTCCGCACCAAAAGGCGTCTATCGGTTTTGTTTGAAGAAGACCTACGAAGCCTTCATCAAACGTCTCAGACTTTAGCAGATGAACGATGGACGAGGTAATCAAATAGTTTATCACGACAGACTTTCCCATTAGGGATAGTGGAAACAGTCGACTACGACATGAGTTTACAGCTCTAGAGAGTTTCTCAAGAGCGATGCGGCTATTATTTGATTTACTCTTGCGTCCGATATACACACCTAAATACTTCAGGCAAGTATTAGTCCATTGGATGTTCAGTGGAGTCTCTGTACGATATCTCCACCTTCCACACCACAAGCCTTGACTCTTGGTAAGGTTGATTTTATCGCCCGCTATACGTTCGTACTGTTCGAAAACAGCACGAGCGACCGGAAAAGCTTCATCTCTTGTCACGAAAATAGAAAGGTCATCCGCATATGCCAACATAAGAGGCCTCACATTGGTATATGGTAGATGCACTGAATATTGTCCGAGCATTCGCCGAAGATTCACCAGTAGCAGCTCCAACGAAAGATCATAAAGCATACCTGACAATGGACAGCCCTGTCTGACACCTCGATGAAACGAGATAGGAGCCAGAACCTGTCCTTGATGCTTAATCAAAATCGCCGAATCTCTATACAGTTTCCCGATGATATCTAGTCACCTGGACGGGAACCCAAATGCCTCGAGAGCAGTCAGGAGATACTCGTGCGAGACGCTATCAAAAGCCTTTTGCTGGTCAAGAGAAATCATGGCCATTTGTGTACCTGTTTGTTCATGGTAGGCAAACAAATGTTTGGCTACCGCGATGTTGTCGTAGATACTACGACCAGGAACACAATAGGACTGTTCCGGGTGTATTACCGAAGCAATCACTGAGCGGAGTATCGCCCCTAATGCTTTGCAGACGATTTTGTAGTCAACATTGCATAGGGTTACTGGCCTCCAGTTCACCATCCTCTGCAAATCTCCTTTCTTTGGAATCAATCGCATAACAGACCTCCTCCAACTAGAAGGAAAGTCTGAATGTGTCTCAACCGCCGAATTGAAGACTTCCAAAAGGTCAGGAATTAATAAATCCCTGAAACGTATGAAGAATTCTGGAGTCAAGCCGTCATAACCAGGTGAAGTGTGTCGCCTTAGATCCTTTGTCGCAGCGATCATATCCTCCAATGAGATTACTGTATCCAGGATCTCCTTGCTGTCTTCAGAGAAAGTGGGAGTATTCTCAAGAAATTCATGAGTGGTCGAGGATGTTGTCGACGTCGATTCAGAGTAGAGACTACTGTAATAGTCTCGAATAAATTCTGATAGCTGTTGTAAGTTGAGGACTTGTCCAGATTCATCAACTATCGATTCGACTTCACAAGAAGCAGTACGTCGTCTAGTTGCCTGAAAGAAGTCCTCGGTTGGAGAATCGCCTTCTCTCATCCAGCGTGATTGGCTGCGCAGCACAAACTCCAAGCTGTGTTTGTAAGTTTGTGTTGCCAAGCGTTCCTTTATTCTGTTAAAATAAAGAATCAACTCCGGCTGAGTTATGAGAAGAGCTGCCACCCGAGATACTTCGGCCGACAAGCTAGAAGCTTGATACCCACTTCGATTGAAATTCGCTTCGAGAAAAGATCGAACTTGGAGCTTTCCAACATCCCACCGTTGAATAAGAAGAGGAAAGTCACCTTTCCTCTCTTGCCAGTCGTGCCAGAATTCAGTGAATTCATTGATGAACTGCTCGGAATTCAACAAATAGTTGTTGAATATCCAGTATGCAGTTCTTCTTTCAACTAGAGTGCTGGTTGCCACTACAAGAAGGTGATCGCTAACGGAACACACTTCATGAGTGACACCAACGAAATGTTCTAGTATTCCAGGTGAGACGTAAAGTCTATCGATTCTGGAGCCTGCGAGACTTCCATGGATATTTCGCGAGACCCTCGTGTATGATCTAGTCGTAGGATGCATCCAACGATATATATCCACGAGTCTGAAAACACGGACAAAATTCCTCAACCGAGTAGCATTGACAGAGTTGAACTCAACTCCGGAATGCCGATCCATTGAGGGATTCAGCGTGCAGTTGAAATCACCTCCGAGGATAGTTTCGCCACTAAAATTCACCAGACAGGATTGAACACTATCAAGAACTTGTCTTGTAATGTCCCGGTCATGAGGAAGGTACACGTTTACTACCTTGATATGTTTGTCTTGAACGACAAAGTCCAAGGAGGAAGCGAAGCCTGGAAAGATATCTGTATATACAGGAGACGATAGTGTAAATTTGTTGGATACAATGATTGCCATCCCTGAGCCTCGACGAGGCGCAGGTGTGGCAAACATTGCATAGCCAGTGTGTAGATAAGCATAGCGCTCAAGGTGTGTATACGTGTCTTGTGTAAAATTCGTCTCCTGCAGAAGTGTAATGTCTATATCGAACATTTGGGCATGTTCGATAGTACTGTGTAGTCTTGTATGAGCACTTAAACCCCCGGTGTTAAGACAGCCTATCTTACACATTCACAGATATAAGAAGCTCAAACCATGCTGGTACGACGCCTATTGACGAGGAGAATCGACCAAGCGATGCTCTGTATCAACTCCTCCACCTTCCTATGGAGTCGATCTAGCCGAGATATGCCGTTGTAATTCCCCTTCTTCTTGCACTCCTCTTGTAGGAGTAGAAGTTGGGGAAGTAGCAACTCCGGCCTCCCCAGCTCCTCCACAAGAATACTCCACATTTTACCTGAATTCTTCTTGTACAGGAGCCGGGCAAGAATCTTGGAGATCTTCTCCCTAGGAAGGGTTTCCATCCCCTTCGAGACCTCAAATTGGCTACCAGTCGAAAAGGTGCTACCACACGACTCGTAGCCACTGAAGCTCGAGAGACCAGTCTCATCAAAACCGGTCATATCGCAGTCCGAAAGCTGCTCGAGAGACACTTCCGTGTCTCTCACAACAACCTTCGAGGCGCGAGCACCACTATCGTCCTCCTCCGAGTGGGGCCGTTTTGACGCGACTGGCTTTGCTGGCTCTGGAGGAGGCAGCATCACCCGGTCCACCTTCGTCTTCCTCCTCGTCCTCCTTTTTCTGCCTACATGGCTAATCGACTCCTCGTCAGAAGTAGCCATGCTTTCACGTGCCGACGTGGCGCCGTTTACAGCCGTAATAATTTTTGCCTCAGGGACAATTTCAGGCACTTTAGCCACTGGCTGCTCCAAGATAGCAGGCTGAGTGCTGACGGAAGCGTACATCCCTTATTTAAAGTGATGGACGCTTCCCGGCTGGTACCGAAGATACCCCGCCCGAGACCCTCGTCCCCGATTTTAATGGGAATTGCGCGAACCTTTCCATGAACCTTCCCGAATCTCCCAAGGAAATTCGAGAGGTCTTCATGTTGGGCTCGCATAGGGACCCGCGAAAACACGACCTTCGTGGGCTTTTCCCTGAGTGGGAACGGCACAAGGTGTCTACCATCCACCTCGATGCCCTCAAGCATTAGCTTGGTAGCGCTTTCGAGGGTTGTGGTATACACCTCAACCATTCCCCCAGCTATTATCCCCATGGAGAATAGCTGGTCACAGGAGATGACGCGGAAGATTGCCTTCAGGTATGCAGTCTGAGGACATCCTCTGATGTGCTCCAACTGCATCCCGTAGCTCTCGTCCTGCCACCTCCCGTCGAAGAAGCCCTGGAGGCCCGCACTGGTCTTGGGTCGAGGCTTACCCGCGTCCAATGGGGCTGGACGAGGAGTGATGCCCCTGCTCTGAATTTCGATAGATGACTGACTCTTGGAACTGCCACTTACCTGTGCGTAAGACATCCCTGGAACTAACGCCGGGGATCGTGGTTCTGCTGCTGGTCCCGTTGTTGCTACTGGCTTCTTGCTCTGGCCAGTTGGCTTCGCTGAAGTCAGTGGTGGCCTCATTATGACTCCGTTTGGCTTTGGCGCCGAAGCCGAAGCCTTCATTACTACTTCCGATAATTTCGAAAGTTTTTCTTTTCCTAGAGGTGCCACTGGGGTAACAGCCATTGTAGCAACTGACGTCCCAGAAACTTTTCGGACAGTATCCGCTGCCCTGGTTGCAATCTTCTCCAAGGAGCTTGACTCAACCTTCTTTTCTGTGGCCTCTTGATTAGGGCCCTTAGTAGCCTTTTCATTGGGCCCTTTAAGAATTTTTTGTGAAGAAGAAGAAGCGTTTAAGTTCTTCTTCCTCCTTCCACTTGATTTGAGGGGATAGTCAGTCCCCACAGAATCGCTGCTGCTCTCACTCATTTTGAGTGAGGCAGCGTGAATTTATCTTTTTTATACGATTTTTTTTTAAACTAATTTAATTCAATTTTTTCACTTCACAAAAATTTTGAAGTCTCTGATCAAACAGTTTTTAAAATTTTACGATTCCCACGTTGTCATGGCAATTTCGAAATAAATTAAATAAATTAAATTTATTAGAAATGTACCACTAGAGATTTTCAATTTTCAGAATATTTTATGCACTTTTTCACAGATTCGAGCAATATTATTGCAAAACTAATATTGTCGACCACACTTCTATATAATTCTGCACTTTTTGGGCACTATTTATACAAATAATTATATCCTTCCTTGGAGCCAAATCTGACACGTCCGCTCTCTTCAGATAATAATAATTTTTTTTTTTGATTATTTATATAAGCTCTTTATTATTTGGCTCATTGGCTCTTTTTAAAAATTCCTTAAAAATATGGTGGCAAAAGGCTCTACAAAATGGAAACAAAAAGTCGCTAGCTAATCTAAAAGTTATAAAAGGTCAATAGGGACAATTAAACAATTAAAACAATTAGAAAAACTAAAAAGCAAGAAAAATGACACAAACAAAATGAAAGCAAACAAGAAAAAAATTCCCAAAAGAGACTGTATAAACGGAAACAAGAATTTTGAAAAGGATCTAAAAGTTGTACAAAAAATTTAAAGTCCCAATTTTGACAATTGGGTAAGTGGCAGTTCCAAAAGTTCCAAAATTTCAAAATAAACTAATAAATATCTTTACCTAAACGAACGAATTTCAACAAAAAATTTTGCAATTTAGCACCGAGACCGAAACCGAATTAAAAACTTAATAGCCGAACGAACGAAAATTTTGCGCGATACCGTTATAGAGTCCCGCGAGGGCAGCCTGTAGTATCATAGACCTCTAAAAACTGCCCTCATCATCCCTCCAGCTGAGCATCTCTAACGGTTCCAAAGCGAGGAGAAGCCCCGTGGACTAGTGTTGCAAATGCTGTGGCCTGCTATCACCAGCGAAAGACAAGAGCTCCATCCTGCACCGACGATAGTGGTTGCCATGTGCAGTTGAATGTGTCTGCGTTCGTTGCCAGATATTCAAGACGTAAAAGTCTCTTCAATCTGTCAACGAAGTGGCGCTTAAGTGCTTGTGCGTGGTGTTGTGGGTCAGTGTTCTGATTCCCATCTCCGGCTCTCATGTAGTACAAGTGAATTGTAGATTTGGCCAGTGTCAACACAAAGCTAATCAAACAGTTCACCCGACCACAAAACTTTGGTCCCCATAGAAACGATGTCCTAGTAATGCTGAAATTCGGGTGGATCAACTGACACATATCGCGCACCAGTTCCATTAGACTCTGCAAAGCTGGACAGGTGAAGAACCTGTGAAACAAGGTGCCTTCACCAGAACAAACTGTGCAGATCCTCTGAACCCGCCGGTCGATATGTGACAACTGATTAGGATGCATAAGACTGTGATGCAGCAATTTGAATGCTACATCAGCATCTTTGTAACTAGAAGGATAACTGTAGACTACTCTGCAAGTTATCCCTCCCATCACGCCCATATTCACCCCGAGGTGTGTTCGCCATCTGTTGTATCCTGTGTACTCCGGAGGTCTTATTGACATAAGCACGTCACGGAGCACACGTGTTGTAAGTGTTCTGAAAGGTGTGTGAGGCGGTCTGTCCAGAACGAAAGCATCTTCCAACTTAGTGCCAGGGTCACTGGTCTCAAGTTGGCGAATTCTCTCCCGCGCAGAAGCCGCCAGGTCGCGTAGTTGTGGAGTGTTCATGTTTATTCGACAGTTTCCAGAGATATCAATAATATCTCCGAGAACTGTCAGTGTATGCGTGTCAGCTTCAAAACCTCGACCATTACTGAACACTGAATCTATTAATTCAGGTTTAAACCTGATTGGAATCGACGCGAATTGCGTGTACCGCAGAGCATTCCACTTAAGGTGAAATGCTGGCCTGATTCTGCCCCAGGTCTGAATCGTTGAGATTAGATCCTGTGTGTGTACTGTTCGAAAACAGCTCGAGCGACCGGAAAAGCTTCATCTCTTTTCACGAAAATAGAAAGGTCATCCGCATATGCCAACATAAGAGGCCTCACATTGGTATATGGTAGATGCACTGAATATTGTCCGAGCATTCGACGAAGATTCACCAGTAGCGGCTCCAACGAAAGATCATAAAGCATACCTGACAATGGACAGCCCTGTCTGATACCTCGATGAAACGAGATAGGAGCCAGAACCTGTCCTTGATGCTTAATCAAAATCGCTGAATCCCTATACAGTTTCCCGATGATATCGAGCCACCTGGGCGGGAACCCAAATGCCTCGAGAGCAGTCAGGACATACTCGTGCGAGACGCTATCAAAAGCCTTTTGCTGGTCAAGAGAAATCATGGCCATTTGTGTACCTGTCTGTTCATGGTAGGCAAACAAATGTTTGGCTACCGCGGTGTTGTCGTAGATACTACGACCAGGAACACAATAGGACTGTTCCGGGTGTATTACCGAAGCAATCACTGAGCGGAGTATCGCCCCTAATGCTTTGCAGACGATTTTGTAGTCAACATTGCATAGGGTTACTGGTCTCCAGTTCCCCATCCTCTGCAAATCTCCTTCTTTGGAATCAATCGCATAACAGACCTCCTCCAACTAGAAGGAAAGTCTGAATGTGTCTCAACCGCCGAATTGAAGACTTCCAAAAGGTCAGGAATTAATAAATCCCTGAAACGTATGAAGAATTCTGGAGTCAAGCCGTCATAACCAGGTGAAGTGTGTCGCCTTAGATCCTTTGTCGCAGCGATCATATCCTCCAATGAGATTACTGTATCCAGGATCTCCTTGCTGTCTTCAGAGAAAGTGGGAGTATTCTCAAGAAATTCATGAGTGGTCGAGGATGTTGTCGACGTCGATTCAGAGTAGAGACTACTGTAATAGTCTCGAATAAATTCTGATAGCTGTTGTCCGTTGAGGACTTGTCCAGATTCATCAACTATCGATTCGACTTCACAAGAAGCAGTACGTCGTCTAGTTGCCTGAAAGAAGTACTCGGTTGGAGAATCGCCTTCCCTCAGCCAGCGTGATTGGCTGCGCAGCACAAACTCCAAGCTGTGCTTGTAAGTTTGTGTTGCCAAGCGTTCCTTTATTCTGTTAAAATAAAGAATCAACTCCGGCTGAGTTGGGAGAAGAGCTGCCACCCGAGATACTTCGGCCGACAAGCTAGAAGCTTGATACCCACTTTGATTGAAATTCGCTTCGATAAAAGATCGAATTTGGAGCTTTCCAACATCCCACCATTGACTAAGAAGAGGAAAGTCACCTTTCCTCTCTTGCCAATCGTGCCAGAATTCAGTGAATTCATTGATGAACTGCTCGGAATTCAACAAATAGTTGTTGAATATCCAGTATGCAGTTCTTCTTTCAACTAGAGTGCTGTTTGCCACTACAAGAAGGTGATCGCTAACGGAACACACTTCATGAGTGACACCAACGGAATGTTCTAGTATTCCAGGTGAGACGTAAAGTCTATCGATTCTGGAGCCTGCGAGACTTCCATGGATATTTCGCGAGACTCTCGTGTATGATCTAGTCGTAGGATGCATCCAACGATAGATATCCACGAGTCTGAAAACACGGACAAAATTCCTCAACCGAGTAGCATTGACGGAGTTGAACTCAGCCCCGGAATTCCGATCCATTGAGGGATTCAGCGTGCAGTTGAAATCACCTCCGAGGATAGTTTCGCCACTAAAATTCACCACACAGGATTGAACACTATCAAGAACTTGTCTTGTAATGTCCTGGTCATGAGGAAGGTACACGTTTACTACCTTGATATGTTTGTCTTGAACGACAAAGTCCAAGGAAGAAGCGAAGCCTGGGAAGATATCTGTATATACAGCAGACGATTGTGTAAATTTGTTGGATACAATGATTGCCACATTGCATAGCCAGTGTGCAAATAAGCATAACGCTCAAGTTGAGTATATGTGTCTTGTGTAAAATTCGTCTCCTGTAGAAGCGCGATGTCTATATCGAACATTTTGACATGTTCGATAGTGCTGTGTAACCTTGTATGTGCACTTAAACCCCCGGTGTTGATAGAACCTATCTTGCACATTCAAAGAGATGAAAAGCTCAAACGATGAATGTGCGACATCTACTGACGAGGAGAATCGGCCAAGCAATGCTCCTGAATCAGCTCCTCCACCTTCCTATGGAGTCGATCAAGCCGAGATACACCGCTGTAATTCCTCTTTTTCTTGCACTCCTCTTGTAGGAGTAGAAGTTGAGGAATTAGCAACTCTGGCCTCCCCAGGTCCTCCACAAGAATACTCCAGATTTTATCTGAATTCTTCTTGTACAGGAGCCGGGCAAGAATCTTCGAGATCTTCTCCCTAGGAAGGGTTTCCATACCCTCCGAGACTTCGAATTGGCTACCAATCGACATGGTGCTACCTCACGACTCGTAGCCACTGAAGCTGGAGAGACCAGTCTTATCCAAGCCGGTCATTTCGCAGTCCGAAAGCTGCTCGAGAGATGGTTCCGCCGCTCTCACAACAACCTTCGAGCCGCGAGCACCACTATCGTCCTCCTCCGAGTGGGGCCGCTTGGGTGCGACTGGCTTTGCTGACTCTGGAGGAGGCAGCATCACCCGGTCGACTTTCTTCCTCCTCGTCCTTTTTTTTTTGACTACATGGCTAGTCGACTCCTCGTCAGAAGTAGCCATGCTTTCACGTGCTGACGTGGCACCGTTTATAGGCTTAAAGTTTTTTGCCTCTGGGACAATTTCAGGCATTAGCCACTGGCTGCTCCAAGATAGCAGGCTGAGTGCTGGCAGAAAGTTCCTTTTCCAGAGCCACTACTGTAGCAGTGGTTTCCTTCGAAGGAGCCTTCTGTTCAGCCCTTTTTCCGCTTCTCTTGGGGCAGTCAGCAATAAAATGCCCTACCAAATGGCAAGCATGGGATTTCGCTTCGGTGGCCACGTCTATCCAGTATCTCGAGCCGGATATGCTCAAGTAAAAGCCTGATGGAAGCCTGCACCTCTTATTTAAAGTGATGGACGCTTCCCGGCTGGTACCGAAGATACCCCACCCGAGACCCTCGTCCCCGATTTTAATGGGAATTGCGCGAACCTTTCCATGAACCTTCCCGAATCTCCCAAGGAAATTCGAGAGGTCTTCATGCTGGGCTCGCATAGGGACCCTTGAAAACACGACCTTCGTGAGCTTCTCTTTTAGCGGGAATGGAACGAGGTGTCTACCCTCCACCTCGATGCCCTCAAGCATGAGCTTGGTAGCGCTTTCGCGGGTCGTGGTATACACCTCAACCATTCCTCCAGCTATAATCCCCATAGCAAATAGCTGCTCACAAGAGATGACGCGGAAGATCGCCTTCAGGTATGCAGAGTGAGGACATCCTCTGATGTGATCAATCTGCATCCCGTGGCTCTCGTCCTGCCACCTCCCGTCGAAAAAGCCCTGGAGACCCGCACTGGTCTTGGGCCGAGGCTTACCTGCGTCCAATGGGGCTGCACGAGGAGTGATGCCCCTACTCTGAATTTCTATTGTGGTAGATTGTTTGGAACTGCCACTTACCTGAGCATATGAAATCCCTGACACTAATGCCGTGGATCGTGGTGCTACTGCTGGTGGCTGCTTTTTCAAGGCGTTTGTCTTCGTAGAAAGCGGTGGCCTCATTATTATACCAGTAGGTATGGGCGCTGTGGCTGATGCCAGCTTGATAACTTCCACCAAGCTTGGACGTTGTCCTTGCCCTGAGATAGTCATCAGTGGTTTTTCTGCTGTTGTTGAGGTTGCACCGACTGGTACAGCTACTACTGAAGCTATAGCTAATGCTTCTGTGGCTGCTATGGCTGTGATCTTTGGATCTGATGATCCAACAACTGCTGTTCGTATTGTAGACTTCTCCACTGCAATTTCTTTGGCCTCTTCATTTGGGCCCTTACCGGCCTTTTCTGTGGGCCCCGTGAGATTTCTTTTGGAAGAAGAAGAAGCTTTTGTGCCCTTCTTCTTTCTTCCAGTTAATTTCAGCGGATCTCCTATCCGCCCAGAATCGCTACTGCTCGTACTCATACTGAGTGCGGCAGAGCAGCTTATATTGTTTTTATAATTTTTTTTTTTTTTAATTATTTATTTATTTTATTTTTAATAATATTATTGCCACTTTATATTTTGCTATTTCAAATTTCTAAATTGATACTAAAAATTTTATGGTTGCCATGTCGTCATGGCAACAACCGAAATTCAAATTAAATTAATTTATTTTTTCTAAATGTCAGAAAATTCTTTTTTTTTTTTATTTATTTAATTTTTTATTTTTTAGATAAGACACAAAAAATTCCTTGAGTAACACACTCACACACTGTTCGTCACTTATTACACCTTTTTATTTATATTATTGCGCGTTTTCGTTAATTTTCACGGACTCAAAATTGACGCGTCCGCACTCTTTAGAATAATTTTTTTTTTTTTATTTTATATATAGGCTCTTTATTCGGTGGCTCTTTGGCTCTTTTCAAAATCCTTAAAACTAAGTGGCAAAAGGCTCTACAAAGTGTAAAAAGAAGACGCTAGCTAAACTAAATGGTATAAAGTGTCAATAGGGACAAATAATAACATCTAAAACAATTATAACAACTAATAAACAACAACAATGACACAAAAAGGAAAACAAACAAGACAAAATGCTCAAAAGAGTCTAAAAACGGTCACAAAAATTTTGAAAAAGATCTAAAGTTTAACCAAAAAATTTTGTACCAGTCCCAATTTTGACAATTAGGTAAGTGGCAGTTCCAATGAGTTCCAAATTTCCAAAATAAACTAATAAAAATGTTGCTAAACGAGCGAATTTAAACAAAAAATTTTGCAATTTAGCACCGAAACCGAAACCGAATTAAAAACTTAATAGCCGAACGAACGAAAAATTTACCCGATACCGTTATAGAGTCCCGCGAGGGCGGCCTGTAGTGTCATAGACCTCTACAAACTGCCCTCATCATCCGTTCAGCTTAGCATCTCTAACGGAGCGCTTATCCTTCCCACAGCACTTGCAACGGTTCCAAAGCGAGGAGAAGCCCGTGGACTAGTGTTGCAAATGCTGTGGCCTGATATCACCAGCGAAAGACAAGAGCGCCGTCCTGCACTGACGATAGTGGCTGCCATGTGCAGTTGAATGTATCTGCGTTCGTTGCCAGATATTCAAGACGTAAACGTCTCTTCAATCTGTCAACGAAGTGGCGCTTAAGTGCATGTGCGTGGTGTTGTGGGTCAGTGTTCTGATTCCCATCTCCGGCTCTCATGTAGTACAAGTGAATTGTAGATTTGGCCAGTGTCAACACAAAGCTAATCAAACAATTCACCCGACTACAAACCTTTGGTCCCCATAGAAACGATGTCCTAGTAATGCCGAAATTCGGGTGGATCAACTGACACATATCGCGCACCAGTTCCATCAGACTCTGCAAAGCTGGACAAGTGAAGAACCTGTGAAACAAGGTGCCTTCACCAGAACAAACTGTGCAGATCCTCTGAACCCGCCGGTCGATATGTGACAACTGATTAGGATGCATAAGACTGTGATGCAGCAATTTGAATGCTACATCAGCATCTTTGTAACTAGAAGGATAACTGTAGACTACTCTGCAAGTTATCCCTCCCATCACGCCCATATTCACCCCGAGGTGTGTTCGCCATCTGTTGTATCCTGTATACTCCGGAGGTCTTATTGACATAAGCACGTCACGGAGGACACGTGTTGTAAGTGTGCTGAAAGGTGTGTGAGGCGGTCTGTCCAGAACGAAAGCATCTTCCAACTTAGTGCCAGGGTCACTGGTCTCAAGTTGGCGAAATCTCTCCCGCGCAGAAGCCGCCAGGTCGTGTAGTTGTGGAGTGTTCGTGTTTATTCGACAGTTTCCAGAGATATCAATAATATCTCCGAGAACTGTCAGTGTATGCGTGTCAGCTTCAAAACCTCGAGCATTACTGAACACTGAATCTATTAATTCAGGATTAAACCTGATTGGAATCGACGCGAATTGCGTGTACCGCAGAGTATTCCACTTAAGGTGAAATGCTGGCCTGATTCTGCCCCAGGTCTGAATCGTTGAGATTAGATCCTGTGGCCAGTCACGAGGATAGGGTGGTCGAACAGAGAGCAGGTAGTAATACTCCCCTATGCCGATCCCTCCCAGTACATTCACCCACAGTTGAGAAATTAAGGTGTCTCTCTGGCAAAACACTCGTTGGAATGCACGCACTTGGAGACACCTTGATTTCACAACCAAGTTAGTGAGACCTAATCCACCTATCTTGACTGGCAGACAGAGCGTGCTTTCAGCAACCCATCGTCTTCCGCACCAAAAGGCGTCTATCGCTTTTGCTTGAAGAAGACCTACGAAGCCTTCATCAAACGTCTCAGACTTTAGCAGATGAACGATGGACGAGGTAATCAAATAGTTTATCACGACTGACCTTCCCATTAGGGATAGTGGAAACAGTCGACTACGCCATGAGTTAACAGCTCTAGAGAGTTTCTCAAGAGCGATGCGGCTATTATTTGATTTACTCTCGCGTCCGATATACACACCTAAATACTTCAGGCAAGTATTAGTCCATTGGATGTTCAGTGGAGTCTCTGTACGATCTCTCCACCTTCCACACCACAAGCCTTGACTCTTACTAAGGTTGATTTTAGCGCTCGCTATACGTTCGTACTGTTCGAAAACAGCACGAGCGACCGGAAAAGCTTCATCTCTTGTCACGAAAATAGAAAGGTCATCCGCATATGCCAACATAAGAGGCCTCACATTGGTATATGGTAGATGCACTGAATATTGTCCGAGCATTCGACGAAGATTCACCAGTAGCGGCTCCAACGAAAGATCATAAAGCATACCTGACAATGGACAGCCCTGTCTGATACCTCGATGAAACGAGATAGGAGCCAGAACCTGTCCTTGATGCTTAATCAAAATCGCTGAATCTCTATACAGTTTCCCGATGATATCGAGCCACCTGGGCGGGAACCCAAATGCCTCGAAAGCAGTCAGGAGATACTCGTGCGAGACGCTATCAAAAGCCTTTTGCTGGTCAAGAGAAATCATGGCCATTTGTGTACCTGTCTGTTCATGGTAGGCAAACAAATGTTTGGCTACCGCGATGTTGTCGTAGATACTACGACCAGGAACACAATAGGACTGTTCCGGGTGTATTACCGAAGCAATCACTGAGCGGAGTATCGCCCCTAATGCTTTGCAGACGATTTTGTAGTCAACATTGCATAGGGTCACTGGCCTCCAGTTCCCCATCCTCTGCAAATCTCCTTTCTTTGGAATCAATCGCATAACAGACCTCCTCCAACTAGAAGGAAAGTCTGAATGTGTCTCAACCGCCGAATTGAAGACTTCCAAAAGGTCAGGAATTAATAAATCCCTGAAACGTATGAAGAATTCTGGAGTCAAGCCGTCATAACCAGGTGAAGTGTGTCGCCTTAGATCCTTTGTCGCAGCGATCATATCCTCCAATGTGATTACTGTATCCAGGATCTCCTTGCTGTCTTCAGAGAAAATGGGAATATTCTCAAGAAATTCATGAGTGGTCGAGGATGTTGTCGACGTCGATTCAGAGTAGAGACTACTGTAATAGTCTCGAATAAATTCTGATAGCTGTTGTCCGTTGAGGACTTGTCCAGATTCATCAACTATCGATTCGACTTCACAAGAAGCAGTACGTCGTCTAGTTGCCTGAAAGAAGTACTCGGTCGGAGAATCGCCTTCCCTCAGCCAGCGTGACTGGCTGCGCAGCACAAACTCCAAGCTGTGCTTGTAAGTTTGTGTTGCCAAGCGTTCCTTTATTCTGTTAAAATAAAGAATCAACTCCGGCTGAGTTGGGAGAAGAGCTGCCACCCGAGATACTTCGGCCGACAAGCTAGAAGCTTGATACCCACTTCGATTGAAATTCGCTTCGATAAAAGATCGAATTTGGAGCTTTCCAACATCCCACCATTGACTAAGAAGAGGAAAGTCACCTTTTCTCTCTTGCCAATCGTGCCAGAATTCAGTGAATTCATTGATGAACTGCTCGGAATTCAACAAATAGTTGTTGAATATCCAGTATGCAGTTCTTCTTTCAACTAGAGTGCTGGTTGCCACTACAAGAACGTGATCGCTAACGGAACACACTTCATGAGTGACACCAACGAAATGTTCTAGTATTCCAGGTGAGACGTAAAGTCTATCGATTCTGGAGCCTGCGAGACTTCCATGGATATTTCGCGAGACCCTCGTGTATGATCTAGTCGTAGGGTGCATCCAACGATAGATATCCACGAGTCTGAAAACACGGACAAAATTCCTCTACCGAGTAGCATTGACAGAGTTGAACTCAACTCCGGAATGCCGATCCATTGAGGGATTTAGCGTGCAGTTGAAATCACCTCCGAGGATAGTTTCGCCACTAAAATTCACCAGACAGGATTGAACACTATCAAGAACTTGTCTTGTAATGTCCTGGTCATGAGGAAGGTACACGTTTACTACCTTGATGTGTTTGTCTTGAACGACAAAGTCCAAGGAAGAAGCGAAGCCTGGAAAGATATCTGTATATACAGGAGACGATAGTGTAAATTTGTTGGATACAATGATTGCCACCCCTGAGCCTCGGCGAGGCGCAGGTGTGGCAAACATTGCATAGCCAGTGTGCAAATAAGCATAACGCTCAAGGTGTGTATACGTGTCTTGTGTAAAATTCGTCTCCTGCAGAAGTGTAATGTCTATATCGAACATTTTGGCATGTTCGATAGTACTGTGTAGTCTTGTATGAGCACTTAAACCCCCGGTGTTAAGACAGCCTATCTTACACATTCACAGAGATAAGAAGCTCAAACGATGATGGTACGACGTCTATTGACGAGGAGAATCGACCAAGCGATGCTCCTGTATCAACTCCTCCACCTTCCTATGGAGTCGATCTAACCGGGATATACCGTTGTACTTCCCCTTCTTCTTGCACTCCTCTTGTAGGAGTAGAAGTTGGGGAAGTAGCAATTCCGGCTTCCCCAGCTCCTCCACAAGAATACTCCAGATTTTGCCTGAATTCTTCTTGTACAGGAGCCGGGCAAGAATCCTGGAGATCTTCTCCCTAGGAAGGGTTTCCATCCCCTTCGAGACCTCAAATTGGCTACCAGCCGAAAATGTGCTACCACACGACTCGTAGCCACTGAAGCTCGAGAGACCAGTCTCATCAAAACCGGTCATATCGCAGTCCGACAGCTGCTCGAGAGACACTTCCTTGTCTCTCACAACAACCTTCGAGCCGCAAGCACCACTATGGTCCTCCTCCGAGTGGGGCCGTTTTGATGCGACTGGCTTTGCTGGCTCTGGAGGAGGCAGCATCGCCCGGTCCACCTTCGTCTTCCTCCTCGTCCTCCTTTTTTTACCTACTTGGCTATTCGACTCCTCGTCGGAAGTAGCCATGCCTTCGCGTGCCGACGTGGCACCGTTTATAGCCGGAATTTTTTTTGCCTCTAAGACAACTTCAGGCACTTTAGCCACTGGCTGCTCCAATATAGCAGGCTGAGTGCTGGCAGAAAGTTCCTTCTCCGGAGCCACTACTGTAGCAGTGGTTTCCTTCGAAGGAGCCTTCTGTTCAGCCTTCTTTCCGCTTCTCTTGGGGCAGTCAGCAATAAAATGCCCTACCAAATGGCAAGCATGGCATTTCGCTTCGGTGCCCACGTCTATCCAGTATCTCGAGCCGGATATGCTCAGGTAGAAGCCTGACGGAAGCGTACATCCCTTATTTAAAGTGATGGACGCTTCCCGGCTGGTACCGAAGATACCCCGCCCGAGACCCTCGTCCCCAATTTTGATAGGAATGGCGCGAACCTTTCCATGAACCTTCCCGAATCTCCCAAGGAAATTCGCGAGGTCTTCATGTTGGGCTCGCATAGGGACCCGTGAAAACACGACCTTCGTGGGCTTCTCTTTTAGCGGGAATGGAACGAGGTGTCTACCCTCCACCACGATGCCCTCAAGCATGAGCTTGGTAGCGCTTTCGAGGGTCGTGGTGTAGACCTCGACCATTCCTCCAGCTATAATTCCCATAGAGAACAGCTGTTCACTGGAGATGACTCGGAAGATTGCCTTCAGGTATGCAGTCTGAGGACATCCTCTGATGTGCTCCAACTGCATCCCGTAGCTCTCGTCCTGCCATCTCCCGTCAAAGAAGCCCTGGAGACCCGTACTGGTCTTGGGCCGAGGCTTACCTGCGTCCAATGGGGCTGGACGAGGAGTGATGCCCTTACTAAAAATTTCTAAGGGTGAACCCTTATTGAAACTGCCACTTACCTGTTGGGCATAGGATATCCCTACGACTAACGCTGGGGATCGTAGTGCTGCTTCTGAGCTCACTGCTGTTGCTGCTGGTGTCTTCTTCGAGGTATTTCCTTTCGTTGAAGAAAGCGGTGGCCTCATTATAACACCGCTAGGCTTTGGCGCTGACTTCGAGGCCGTTTCGACCACTTCCTTCAACGTAGGATGTTGTCCTGGCCTCGAAGACGTCGATGGAACATTAGCTAAAGATGCAGCCACAGATGCTGCAGCAAAAGCTATGGGCTTTGGAACTAATGCTCCACCCTCTTCTTGGACAGCTACGGCTGTCTCCGCAATATTCTTCTCCAAGGAAGACGGCTGCACTTCTTTGCTGCTGCTGGCCTTTTCAGTTGGGCCCTTAGTGGCCTTTTTTTTGGGCCCTTGATATGTTTTGGAGGAAGAAGAAGCATTCGTGCTCTTCTTCCTCCTACCATTTGATTTGGGGGGATCATCAGTCCCCCCAGAATCGCTGCTGCTGCACGTACTCATATGAGTGCGGCAGTATTTTTTTTTATATTTTTTCAATAGAAAATTTTATTAATATTATTTGGATAAACTTTCTCACTCCAAACTATAAATTTTACTGTTCAAACTAAAAATTTTTAAAATTTTGACGTTGCCATGGCAACGACCAAAATTAAATTAAATGCTAGAGCTGTCACACAATTTTTAATTTTGCAGTTTTTTCAATATTTTTTAGATTAGTTTTTTTCACTAAACTTTTCACAAAATAAGTTTTTGAAACACACACTCACTAACTGTTCCTGTCAATTCTAGCTTTTTCACTATTATTACCCGGGATATCTTAAAATCTTACGGAGTTCAAATCGACACGTCCGCTCTCTAGAATAATAATAATAATAATAATTCTTTATTAACAAGCACAAGTGAGTTACATAATACTCTTTTATGTGTGCCTAATCAAATTCATAAATAAGAAACAAAATTTTACAGTGAAAGAAAAAAAGAAAAAATATTAGCGACAATTAAAAATTATAAATGATATGAGAAAATGAAAGAAAATTTAAGCAAATAAAAAGAAAGAAAACAAAGATAATAACAACAGTAAAATCAAAAAGATAAAGATTTGCATAATTATATATTAATCGATTGAAAGAACATGTAACACTTGGATTTGAAGTTGCGAGCATTCACAATGAGGCGAACATCTACAGGTAAAGCATTCCATACTCTAACACCAAGAACAGGGAAAGATCTCGAGCTAAGCAGTAACTTGTGGGTAGGAATCAATAGTTGTCTGTTTCTACTAGATGATAAAGACTGAAAATAATTTAATAAGTAATCCGGGCATCGGCCATGGATCACTTTATGGATCATTAAGCAAATACGATATTGTAAATATATATCCAAGGAACATCCTAAGATTTTCCGAACAAACTGTGATATGTGATCATATCTTTTCAAATGAAATATGTACCGAGCACATGAATTAAAAGCTACGTTAAGACGTCTGCGACTATGGCTGTCTAAACCACAATAAATAACATCACCATAAATAATCAGGGGGGTATAAGCGTTTTAACGAGTCTAAGCCGAATTTTGAAAGGCGTGTATGCTGCGTGACGCCAAGGAGCCTTTAAAGAAGCATAAATCTTACCAGTTAAACTTGAGATATGATCAGCCCAAGTCATCCTAGAATTAAATACGATACCCAAATTCTTAACCTTAGAGGAAAAAGGAATTACTGTACTATTGATAATCACTGGAGGAAGAACAGAGGTGTCTATATTACGATGGTACACTACCATGACTTGAGATTTGGCAGGATTTAAGTTAAGTTTATTCAATGAAGCCCAATAACCAATTGCTGCAAGATCTATATTTAGTTTCTCAATGCCCATAGAGATAAGTGAAACGGGAACAGAAAGGGAAATCTGCACATCATCAGCATAAAGTTGGGTATGGCATTCAGAGGTACATGTCTGTAGGTCATTAACATATAGGGAGAAAAGTAGGGGCCCAAGGATAGAGCCTTGTGGAACGCCTGATGTTATCTTTAGAGCAGCAGAATGACGCGATTCACACACTACGGTCTGATTACGATTTATTAAGTAATTATGAATTAACTTAACAGCCACCAAACTAAATTGATGACGAGAAATAAGCTTATCCAAGATTATAGTAAAGTCTACGGAGTCATAAGCTTTCGAGAAGTCAAGCAGTGCAAGTATCGTTACTTCTTTATTTTCAATGCCACGGCGAATTCTTTCAGCAAGGTATAAAAGGGAGGATACAGTGCTATGTTTTGCCCGAAAATCCGATTGGAAGTCTGATAGGAGTTTGTTCTTCTCAATAAAACTGGTAATCTGTGTTGACATAATTTTTTCCAGCACCTTGGAAAAGAAAGGTAAAATACTAATTGGTCTATAATCGGCAGGCACAGAACGTCTACGTACCTTTGGAATAGGAGTAACGCGGCTGGCCTTCCATAAGGAAGGGAAGTTGGAGGTGGTAAAAATAGTATTAAAAATATGAGTTACAGGTTTTATAATGAATGGCAAAATAATTCTAATGAATCTTGGATCAACACCATCAAAACCAATGGCATTAGACTTAACACTTTTAAATGCTATAATAACATCAACTATCGAGATAAAATGAAAAGAAAATGTTGGCTTATCGAAATCCACATCATGGTCAACTAGTTCAGGCATGGAAAAAGGCAATATAGCACTAGAGGAGGAAGACGGAAAATTTCCAATAAAATGTGCGTTGAGGTGATCAGGATCAACATCACAACTGACATTATTTTTGGTTAAGCCTAAGTTGCGAATATTTTGCCATAATTTACGAGCTGGAAGAGAAGTGTCAAGTCTCTTTCGCATAAATTCGTTCTTAGTCTTACGAATGACAGAAGAGGTAATATTGCGCAACTTTTTATAATTAATCCATAGATAGTCTCCACCAAAACGTTTCCATTGCGAGTAAGCAAAATTTCGTTCCGCGATTAGTTTTAGCATACAAGAGTTCATCCAAGGGCATTCAGCACGAACTTTAATCCTTTTTTGTGGAACAAAGAAGTCATAGAGTGAATTGATTGTATTTGTAAACATGGATACTTGCATGTCGACATTATTAGTTAAATATATATGATCAAAGTAAGTACTATTTAAAGCGGCGTAAAGGCCGTCAACATGTAGTCTACTATAATTTCTATAAAAAAAAGTATTATTTGTGCGATTTTTCAAAAACTCAATCGCGAACGAAACCAGAACCGCAAAGTGATCCGAGATACCAGGAAGAGCCACTGTAGTCTGCGAAGCAACTAAGTCCAAACCATCAGATATAAAAAGGTCCAATAGAGATTCACCATTTTGGTGAATACGGGTTGGAAGAGTATTGATTATGTTGAGGTTCAATGCTTTTAATTTATTAATAAAATTATCCTGTAGTGAATCATTTTTTAGCATATTTATGTTGAAATCACCGCAGATAATATTGGTTTGATAAGTTGGACAAAGTTGCGCAAATACCTCGAACAAGCAATCGAGACTTCTAACGGAAGGAGGTTTGTATACACATGCGAGTAATAATTTAGTAGTGTTGGAAGCTACTTCAATGATCAAATACTCAGGGCCTAAGTAAAGGCTATTAGATTCACAAATAATTTTTGCTTTAAGATTATTTCTTAAATAAATAGCAACACCCCCACCTACAGCATACTGCCTGTCATTACGAAACAAGGAAAACCCAGGAAAATCAAACTCACAGCAACTAATACTGGGGTGTAGCCACGTTTTTCAGAAATACATATAGCATCAAGGCCACTTTTCATAAAAATGTATTTAAACTCCTCAAAAGATGATCGCAAACTCCTAGCATTAATATGACAGACATTAAAGTTCTTATTATGAGAACTAATGAAACCAGAGATCAGTTCCTGCTCATTTATGTTGTCAGGGCATGCAATACCACTAAAATGTGTCATACCACTTGAAAATACTCACATCCACAAACTGAAAGAACAAAAATAAATAAACATGCAAATCCAATACAAAAGAAAAAATTGTATCATCTGAAAAAATTAACTGAAACAAAACTGAAAATAGAAAAAGGAAAGTAAAGTAAAACATAATAATAATTCAAATCTAAATAAAATCATAATGTCTATACTGTGAACAATAATAAGCACCTAATTCAACAATTCAACCAAAATTAGTTTTCAAATTTAAATATACACAAGGTAAATGCAATGCTACGAGCTAAACAATGATAAGGTGTAATGTAATTAAATGGATTTTAGATCGTTTACACTCAACATTATAATACTGTCATTATCACCATGTTTCTTTATAAAAACAGTTCCAAACTTTGTGAAGACAGAAGAAAGTTTACCATTTCTTTTGAGTTGCATAGCATTCGCAAAAATATTTCTGTTGGCTTTAGTAAGACTCTCAGCGGCGTAAATACCAGTATTCCCAGTAAGACCAATATCAGTCAGCTTCGGTTTTGCTTTCTTTATACTGCTGATGAAGGAAATTTTATCAGTTAGACTGAGGAATTTAACAATAATTATTGGCAGCCTATTTTTGTTGTTATGTGATATGCGCGGCCTGAAGCTGGACGGCTGCTGCTGAACCGAACATTTCATGACGTCAATAAGAGATTGAATAATAGAAGAACAGTTTTCATGAGGTAGCATTGGTATTCCAGTGATGATAACGTCATATGCAAGAATTTTTTTTTCTAACATGTCGACTCTATGATCAACAGCAGATGTTTGTTTTTTTACATCATCGATAGCACTTCTGTTGGCCTCAACTTGTATATTTATTTTAGATGTAAATTCATCTAGATTTGGAATACACTACTATGCTGTTCGTTCAAAAGTCCAATTTTAGCAGATACTTCTTTTAATATAGAACTTTCACTTGATTTAATCAATGCAGCAATGCTTTCCAATGTAACTGGACACTCCGATGATGATCCACATTTAGCACGTGTTGTTACAACCGGTGGCCCCATATTGATTTAATTATATTAATTCAGAAGATTATTCAAAGAGAATAGTGCTAATCGTGCACAAAGAATTAATCACATCAAATGAGCAACACAATAGCAAGATCAGAACGAGTTAGCACCGAAATAAGCAAACAGAAATAATTGAAAACTGTACAGACTATAAATTTGTTCACAGAGACCAAAGACAACCTACTCGCTTAACATCCTACACTGTAATACCGCAACATACAATAATCCATCCCTTTCTTTGCGCAGAGTTCAAATTAATAACGAGCATAGGTGAGACACTAATATAATTACTAACCATAATCAATTATAAAACGAATTGAAAACATTTACAGGAATATTGCCTTTGTTTGAGCAGAGTTCAAATTAATACGCGCACAGGTGAGCCACTAACATAACTAATAATCACAATGCATTATAAAAACGAACTCAAAATTTTACATGAATAATCGCTGTCTTTGCGCAGAGTTTAAATTAATACGCGCAAAGGTGAAACACTAACATAATTAATAATCATTATCCATTATAAAAACGAATTAAAAGTTTTACAGGAATAATGCCTTCTTTGCGCAGAGTTCAAATTAGTACGCGCACAGGTGAATCACTAATATAACTAATAATCATAATCCATAATAAAAACGAATTCAAAATTTTACATGAATAATCCCTTTCTTTGCGTAGAGTTCAAGCAAATACGCGCACAGGTCAGTCACTAATATAACTTATAATCATAATCAATTATAAAAACGAATTCAAAATTTTACATGAATAATCCCTTTCTTTGCGCAGAGTTCAAATTAATACGCGCACAGGTGAGCCACTAACATAACTAAAAGTCATAATGCATTATAAAAACGAATTCAAAATTTACAGGCATAATGCCTTTGTTTGAGCAGAGTTCAAATTAATACGCGCACAGGTGAGTCACTAACATAACTAATAATCATAATCCTTTATAAAAACGAATTCAAAATTTTACAGGAATAATCCCTTTCTTTGCGTAGAGTTCAATCAAATACGCGCACAGGTCACTAATATAACTTATAATCATAATCAATTATAAAAACGAATTCAAAATTTTACAGGAATAATCCCCTTCTTTGCGCAGAGTTCAAATTAATACGAGCATAGGTGAGTCACTAATATAATTACTAACCATAATCAATTATAAAATGAATTCAAAACATTTACAGGAATATTGCCTTTGTTTGAGCAGAGTTCAAATTAATACGCGCACAGGTGAGCCACTAACATAACTAATAATCATAATGCATTATAAAAACGAACTCGAAATTTTACATGAATAATCGCTGTCTTTGCGCAGAGTTTAAATTAATACGCGCACAGGTGAAACACTAACATAATTAATAATCATTATGCATTATAAAAACGAATTCAATGTTTTACAGGAATAATGCCTTCTTTGCGCAGAGTTCAAATTAGTACGCGCACAGGTGAATCACTAATATAACTAATAATCATAATCCATAATAAAAACGAATTCAAAATTTTACATGAATAATCCCTTTCTTTGCGTAGAGTTCAAACAAATACGCGCACAGGTCAGTTACTAATATAACTTATAATCATAATCAATTATAAAAACGAATTCAAAATTTTACAGGAATAATCCCTTTCTTTGCGTAGAGTTCAAATTAATACGAGCATAGGTGAGTCACTAATATAATTACTAACCATAATCAATTATAAAACGAACTCAAATCATTTACAGGAATATTGCCTTTGTTTGAGCAGAGTTCAAATTAATACGCGCAGAGGAGAGGCACAAACATAACTAATAATCATAATGCATTATAAAAACGAACTCAAAATTTTACATGAATAATCGCTGTCTTTGCGCAGAGTTTAAATTAATACGCGCACAGGTGAAACACTAACATAATTAATAATCATTATCCATTATAAAAACGAGTTCAAAGTTTTACAGGAATAATGCCTTCTTTGCGCAGAGCTCAAATTAATACGCGCACAGTTGAGCCACTAACATAACTAAAAGTCATAATGCATTATAAAAACGAATTCAAAATTTTACAGGCATAATGCCTTTGTTTGAGCAGAGTTCAAATTAGTACGCGCACAGTTGAGTCACTAATATAACTATTAATCGTAATCCATTATAAAAACGAATTCAAAATTTTACAGGAATAATCCCTTTCTTTGCGTAGAGTTCAAATAAATACGCGCACAGGTCAGTCACTAATATAACTTATAGTCATAATCAATTATAAAAACTAATTCAAAATTATACAGGAATAATCCCTTTCTTTGCACAGAGTTCAAATTAATATGCGCACAGGTGAGTCATTAATATAATTACTAATCATAATCAATTATAAAACGAATTCAAAACTTTTACAGGCATAATGCCTTTGTTTGAGCAGAGTTCAAATTAATACGCACACAGGTGAGTCACTAACATGACTTATAATAATAATCAATTATAAAAACGAATTCAAAATTTTACAGGAATAATTCCTTTCTTTGCGCAGCGTTCAAATTAATACGCGCACAAGTGAGCCACTAACATAACTAATAATCATAATGCATTACAAAAACGAACTCAACATTTTACATGAATAATCGCTGCCTTTGCGCAGAGTTTAAATTAATACGCGCACAGGTGAGCCACTAATATATCTAATAATCATAATATATTATAAAAACGAATTCAAAATTTTACAGGAATAATCCCTTTCTTTGCGTAGAGTTCAAATAAATACGCGCACAGGTCAGTCACTAATATAACTTATAGTCATAATCAATTATAAAAACTAATTCAAAATTATACAGGAATAATCCCTTTCTTTGCACAGAGTTCAAATTAATACGCGCACAGGTGAGTCATTAATATAATTACTAATCGTAATCAATTATAAAACTAATGCAAAACTTTTACAGGCATAATGCCTTTGTTTGAGCAGAGTTCAAATTAATACGCGCACAGGTGAGTCACTAACATGACTTATAGTCATAATCCATTACAAAAACGAATTCAAAATTTTACAGGAGTTGTCCCTTCTTTTCGCAGGGTTCAGATTAATACGCGCACAGGTCAGTCACTAATATAACTAATAATCGTAATCCATTATAAAAACGAATTCAAAATTTTACAGGAATAATCCCTTTATTTGCGCAGAGTTCAGATTAATACGCCCACAAGTGAGTCACTTATTGTTTGGTATCCAAAGGGCCTCTTACCTCAAGACAGCATTCTCGCCTAAAAGAAAAGATAAAAACACAAAGTACCACGAAAATATTAGAGCAAAGGCAAAGAAACTTATCTGACAATACGGACGTCTCCACATCGAATCCTGCAATGTATCATCATCATATCTCTTGGAAGCAGCTAAAAAAAATAGAAATGAAATCATTAATTAAGGTAGATTGAATATTTACATAGAAGTAAGGTTAGGATTCACACGTAATGCGTAGGGTAGTAGGTTTGTTTACATGTACATTAGAGGTTAGGATTCACATAATTAGATAAAATAGATTTAGATACTTACATTATGTTAGGAAACAGAAGTCATTCACAAAACTAGCACAGAACATAAAACAAGTAAAAACAATGAATTACAATTTACATAGGAATTTATACTCACCATTATATGCACTTAGAAGATGTCTTGCTATTGCACCACTCCACAACCAGATTGACATTTGTCAGTGTTTTACTCTTTTTCTCCTCGTTCTTCGTTAAGTTAGACATTTTTGTTGATCCCATAATTTTATAGTTAAAAGGAGATGATTTAGTTCAAGAAAGAGATAGGGGAAAGGAAGGGGAAAACCTTCTAGAAAATTGTAATTAGAAAAAAACGGGGAAACGTTAAATTTTAGAGAAACCGTTGGAATTCAAAAATTCCAACAAAGATCGAAGAAAAATGTAAATCAAAAATTCCTCCAACACGATAACAGATCACAAAATTAAGTTGTGCAGTGGTGCGATCTCTAGAAAGCATTGTCAATTAAGAATTAGTTTTTTTCTTTACTCGTGAGCTCTCCATAAATCACAATTAATTAATAACTAGGATTTTCTTACTCTTGAACTCAGTTTGTGAAAATTAAGAATCTGAACAGTGACAATTTTGTTAATATATAAGTGATTCTCTAATTAGCTTGTTTTATTTCATAGACCCATCCAACAAAAAGTAAAAGCAAACCAGTTTTAAAGGTAAGGTGCTTAGGAGCTTCTGTGGCTCAGTGCCTAACATTGTCATAATCAGTGGAATCCAAGTTCGATCCCGGAAAGTGCACTTGGTATTTTATTCCGTAATTGGTTGCGTAGTCGTAATTTTTTTTATTGGTTAGAGACAAAGGAATTTAGTTAAAATTCTTTTTTTTTTTATCGTCCTTAAAACATTTGGTCCTTCGAGCCGGATATATAAGTCCTGTGAACTACAATAATAATACAAGTGAACTCATTTGAACAATTAAACTTATATCGGACAATAAACGTGAATTATATCGGTCATTCGTGATATTAAGAACATTGTGAGTGAAAATAATCTCTCCCTTAATATCAACGCTGCAACAAGCTAAAATTGGTAAGTCGTTCTTTCTATCTTTCTCTTTCGTATATTTTTTATTTGCTACTAATTGCGTAACAAATATGGAGGAATTAATTCTTGCGCAGTTAGGTCAGAAGGAAATTATGAAGAAGTTTTTTGAGAACAATAAAAAAGATGGGGCAGATAGAAGATCGGAAAGTTACTATAAAAAGCGGTTAAGCTCATATCAAGAATTATGGAAGGAAGCTACAGAAAACCACCGCCAGTTGTTAATGAAAAATTTAGCAAAACCTTCATCAGTTAAAGGTCTTCCTTACTTCGACGATGATGTATATTCACAAATGGAGACTGACTTCATAAATAATTATGCAGCGATTGAAGAAAGATTTAAAAAGGAGTTTCCTACTGTGCATCCTTCGACTAATCGTCTCAATGCGTCAACTACACTACAAACACTACAAACTTGTGAAGAGTCTATTAGGTTCCCTAAGATTTCCATGGAAAAATTTTACGGTGATTACGGTAAGTGGCCTACGTTTCATGATCTATTCAAAACTTTAGTACACGACAATAAGTCCCTTGCTGCCGTACAAAAACTACAATACCTTAAGTTGCATTTAGGTGGTGAAGCAGAAAATTTGCTAAAACACTTTCAAGTCACGGAAAGCAATTATGATGCAGCTTGGGAGCTTTTAAACGATCGCTACGATAATAAAAGGGTTCTTGTTAATACCCATTTGAAAACACTACTGTCTCAAACCATGGTAACGAATGAAACCGCCCAAGGCATCAAGAATCTATTGGACACAACCACTGAGTGTCTACAAGCTCTCGAAAACCTCGAAATCGACATCAAAAATTGGGATGTCCTTATAGTATATTTGACGGTGCAGAAACTACCTTCTGAAACTCATCAACTGTGGGAACAAAGTCTTGCCAAACAAAAGGATTTGCCCTCTTGGAGTGATCTACAAGACTTCCTAAAATGTAGATTTCGCACGTTAGAGGCCCTTCCACTTCGAAATAAATCTGTTAGCTATAAGGAATATTGTAATGACGCTCTAAAATCCCGAAAACCTCAGCAAACTTTTCATGTTACTGGGCGAACTATTTGTTGTCTCTGTGCTGGTCCACATAGCATACGACAATGTCCAGAATTTTCTTCCTTGAATCCCAGTAGAAGGTTAGAAGTAGTTAAAGGCAAAGGCCTGTGTCTGAACTGCTTGGGTTTTGGACACATGCTAGCAAATTGCCCCAGTCATCAACGATGTTCGCATTGCAAACAGCGGCATCATTCTTTACTGCATAGGAGCAATTCAGGGACTCAAGGAGCCTCTCACTCGGATCAAAGGTCACGTGAACAGAACCGTACTAATGCATCGACTACCTTATCTAATCAGGCTCAGATTCAGTCGGCGTTGTCAGTATCAGCTTCTCCATTCACACCAACTCCTACTAATACTGTAACAGATACATTAAATTCTTTCCTAATAAATAAAGCAATTCAAAGAAAAGAAATTCTACTAGCTACTGCGTTGGTCAGAGTTGTTACTCCATCAGGAAGGCAACAAATTTTGCGAGCTTTAATAGACCAGGGGTCTCAGGCCTCTTTTGTTACCGAGGCGAGTAGTCAAGCGTTGCGTTTGCCAAGAGAAAGCATTCGAGCTGAGGTATCTGGAGTTGGTCAGACTGTTGCAGGCCAGGTGAATGCTAGAGTGCATATGGTCATAAAGCCCTTAACTAATGATGTAGTCGCCGTAAAAGTAATTGGATTAGTGCTCCCGAGGCTGACACATCTACTTCCATCACAAAGAATCCAAACTAAAGATTGGGAGCATCTTCTGGGGTTAGAGTTAGCAGATCCGTCGTTTTTCGAGCCTGGAAAGATAGACTTATTACTGGGTGCTGATATATACGCTAAAATACTACAACCTGGACTCGTCAAAGGAAAAGAAGGCTCTCCCGTTGCACAGAAGACATCATTAGGCTGGATTCTATCTGGAGATGTGATGAACCCGGCATGCACTACAGTCAATAATTTTCACATCATGGCAGATCTCGAAAATCAATTGAAGAAGTTCTGAGAGCTAGAGGACCTGAAAGTGCCAAGGGTGTTAACAACTGAAGAGCAAATTTGTGACGAAATATTTGTAAAGACTTACCGGCGTTCAGAGGATGGTCGCTATGAAGTCGCACTTCCCTTCAATAACTCGAAATTCCAAACCGATTCGAATGGAGATGTGTGTCTTGGAAGGTCTCGATCAATTGCGTTATCTAGACTATATCAAATGGAATCCAGATTCAAAAGGGACTCAAACCTACAATCGAAATATGAAAGCTATTTAAATGAATTCATCGCTCTAGGATGCATGAAAGAGCTTACACAGAACGACACAGTGTCAATAGAGAGTCAACCTGAAGCGACGTTACATTCACGTGCATATTTACCGCATCATGCCGTGCTAAAGGAAGATAGCGCTACTACAAAGCTTAGAGTTGTTTTTGATGCGTCCAGGAAGACATCGAACGGAATCTCACTCAACGACGTACTACTCAAAGGCCCTACCATTCAAGACGACTTAACATGTTTGCTGCTGCGTTGGAGAAAATATCGAATTGCGTTCACGGCGGACATCGAAAAGATGTACCTTCAAATTCGTATGAAGCCAGAGCATGCGAATTATCAACATATCGTTTGGCGGCACTCTTCTAATGTACCAGTCAAGGATTACATGTTACTGACAGTAACTTTTGGAACGAAAAGTGCTCCATATCTTGCTACCCGGGTTCTACAACAAGTGGCTTTGGACGAGAAGGATAAACACCCTATTGGAGCTCAAGCAGTGTTGAATGAATTCTACGTAGATGATCTGTTATCTGGAGCCGATACCATCGAACTCGCAACTGAAAAGCAGAATCAGTTGATTCAAATATTGCAATCGGGAGGCTTCAAGTTGCGGAAATGGGCTTCAAATTGTTCTGCTCTTTTAGAAAATGTAAGCGAAGAGCTTAGAGAAATCAAAGTACCATTGAATGTAGACGAAGGTGAACAAATCAAGGCGCTTGGAATGTTTTGGAAACCCTCAAATGACAGCTTGTGCTACTCTTTAATCTTAGACAGTCAGTCACGCAAATGGACAAAACGTACTATCTTGTCAGATGTTGCAAAGCTATTCGACCCCTTAGGTTGGGCAGCACCAACCATTATCATTGCAAAAATTTTGATGCAAAAGTTATGGCTAGCAAAAGTAGATTGGGACGAGCAAATACCATCAACCCTAGAAGCTGAGTGGATAAACTTCAGAGAAGAATTAACAGAACTGAACTCAGTTAAGCTGCCAAGATGGATACATTTTTCCGAATCGAACTCAAGCATTGAACTCCATGCGTTCTGTGATGCCTCCAACATGGCCTATGCTGCAGTGGTATATCTATGTATGACACATCCAGATGGAACCAGGAAAACGGCTCTAATATCTGCAAAAACAAAGGTTGCTCCTGTTAAAACAGTCTCCCTACCCCGACTAGAATTGTGTGGTGCAATGGTATCAGCTAAACTATTGAGCTACGTCTCAGATTCACTCAAACTTCCGCATTTTACAAAACATGCGTGGGCAGACTCCGAAATTGTTTTGGCTTGGTTAAGAGGGCACCCATCGAAGTGGAAAACCTTTATAGCCAACAGGGTTTCACATATTCATGATCTAATCGAACACACGGTGTGGCGTCATGTGCCTTCAAAGGAAAATCCTGCGGACTGTGCAACCAGAGGACTTCTGCCATCAAGTCTTATAAGACATAGTATATGGTGGAACGGACCGTCATGGTTAGAACTACCTAAACCATCGTGGCCCAAACAAAAGGATATAGCTGACACAAATTTAGAAATAAGAAAAACTCCAGTAAGATGCATGCAGGTGATTGCTGATAGAATCGAAGAAAACTTTTCATCACTCAAAAGGCTGCTAAGAGTAACTGCATATTGCTATCGCTTCAAATCAAAGGAAAAGGGGGACTTGAAATCATCAGAATTAGAAACGGTAATCATCATCTGGATAAAAGAAGCTCAACTCGAACACTTCTCAGAAGAAATCGCTTCCCTACAAAAGAAACAACCTTTAAAACCTAATACTCGCCTACTGAGGTTGACTCCGTTTATACATTCTGACGGATTACTGCGAGTGGGCGGAAGACTTAGATTTGCTGAGCTCAATTTCGATGAAAAACATCCAATCATTTTGCCAGACAAATGCCATTTGTCAAAACTCATTATCGACCAGACTCATAAAGACACGCTGCATGGTGGGCCCCAATTGATTATGAGAGTCCTCGCAAAGAGATACTGGATCCTAAATGTTCGAAACACTATCCGTTTGCATATACACAACTGCATCTCTTGCCATAAACAACGAGCTGAGACTCAAATTCAACTAATGGGAGATCTTCCGCGTCCAAGAGTGACAATGTCACGAACATTTAGTCGTGCAGGAGTTGATTACTGTGGGCCCTTCGATGTATTGCGATATCGAGGCAGAGGTTCAAAAACATACAAATGCTATGTAGCAGTATTTATTTGTATGGCGATCAAGGCTATCCATCTTGAATGTGTCACAGATCTAAGTGCACAAGTGTTCATCGCAGCATTCAGGAGATTCATAGCACGAAGAGGACTATGCAGCGACGTGTATTGCGATTGCGGAACAAATTTCATAGGAGGAGATGCAATCTTACGAAAAACCAAGCAACAAATGATTGACCAACTCAACATTGACATCGGAACTCATCTTGAAAGAGAAGGGGTGAAATTTCACTTCATTCCACCAGGATCTCCACATTTTGGTGGATTGTGGGAGTCAGGTGTGAAATCTACGAAATTCCATATGAAGCGAATTCTTGGAAACGCTACTCTCACCTATGAAGAGCTGTCCACCACCTTAGCCCAAATCGAAGCGTGTTTAAATTCGCGTCCTCTATACCCCACCAGTAATGATCCAAACGACATGACAGCATTGACACCGGCACACTTTCTAATAGGAGATATTTTGCTAACACCACCAGAGCCATCATTGCTTGACATCACCATCCATCGACTAGACAGGTGGCAACATGTACAACGTTTGTACCAATCTTTTTGGCAAAGATGGAACACCGAGTATTTAAGTCGTCTTCAACAACGACCGAAGTGGATGCAGAAACATAAAAATGTAGAAATCGGCGATCTAGTCATCTTAAAGGAAGAGCGACTTCCCCCATCACGATGGATTTTGGGTAGAATAATTGATACACATCCAGGAGCAGATGAACTCGTACGCGTAGTTACCGTAAAGACCAAAGACTCTATCATGAAACGACCAGTCGCGAAAATATGCTTGTTGCCAATCGAAAATGTAGAAAACACTCGCTCTAAAACGTAAAATCGCAACCATAACTTGTGTCGAATAGTCGTTCGTAATATACATGTAGGCTTCTTTGATCTCTTAAAAATCTAATTATGCACCAAAATATTAATCTGCACAAAATATTAATATACAAAACCTGTTTCATACCTCCGATGTCATCCACTCCCACCTAAAAAGGTTCCTATCTAAATCACAGCCAAGACACCTTTCCATCATTTGGTTAAAATTACAGATAGTAAAAGCAGTTGTTGTGACCTCAACGGTCCCAAGGCGGGGAGTATGTTTGGTATCCAAAGGGCCTCTAACCTGAAGACAGCATTCTCGCCTAAAAGAAAAGATAAAAACACAAAGTACCACGAAAATATTAGAGCAAAGGCAAAGAAACTTATCTGACAATACGGACGTCTCCACATCGAATCCTGCAATGTATCATCATCATACCTCTTGGAAGCAGCTAAAAAAAATAGAAATGAAATCATTAATTAAGGTAGATTGAATATTTACATAGAAGTAAGGTTAGGATCCGCATATAATGCGTAGGGTAGTAGGTTTGTTTACATGTACATTAGAGGTTAGGATTCACATAATTAGATAAAATAGATTTAGATACTTACATTATGTTAGGAAACAGAAGTCATTCACACAACTAGCACAGAACATAAAACAAGTAAAAACAATGAATTGCAATTTACATAGGAACTTATACTCACCATTATATGCACTTAGAAGATGTCTTGCTATTGCACCACTCCACAACCAGATTGACATTTCTCAGTGTTTTACTCTTTTTCTCCTCGTTCTTCGTTAAGTTAGACATTTTTGTTGATCCCATAATTTTATAATTAAAAGGAGATGATTTAGTTCAAGAAAGAGATAGGGGAAAGGAAGGGGAAAACCTTCTAGAAAATTGTAATTAGAAAAAAACGGGGAAACGTTAAATTTTAGAGAAACCGTTGGAATTCAAAAATTCCAACAAAGATCGAAGAAAAATGTAAGAGTCGAAGTAAGTCCTGCTACGCGACGGTATCGGAAACTTTAATCTAGTAGAAAACAATTGATATCAAAAAATTAAATCAACAAGAAATCAAATATTCCTCCAACACGATAAAAGATCACAAAATTAAGTTGTGCAGTGGTGCGATCTCTAGAAAGCATTGTCAATTAAGAATTAGTTTTTTTCTTTACTCGTGAACTCTCCATAAATCACAATTAATTAATAACTAGGATTTTCTTACTCGTGAACTCAGTTTGTGAAAATTAAGAATCTGAACAGTGACGATTTTGTTAATATATAAGTGATTCTCTAATTAGCTTGTTTTATTTCATAGACCCATCCAACAAAAAGTAAAAGCAAACCAGTTTTAAAGGTAAGGTACATAGGAGCTTCTGTGGCTCAGTGCCTAACATTGTCATAATCAGTGGAATGCAAGTTCGATCCCGGAAAGTGCACTTGGTATTTTATTCCGTAATTGGTTGCGTAGTCGTAATTTTTTTTATTGGTTAGAGACAAAGGAATTTAGTGAAAATTCTTTTTTTTGTGATCGTCCTTAAAACACTTATATAACTAATAATCATAATCCATTATAAAAACGAATTCAAAATTTTCAAGGACTTGTTCCTTTCTTTCCGCAGAGTTCAGATTAATACGCGCACAGGTCAGCCACTAATATAACTACTAATCGTAATACATTATAAAAACGAACTCAAAATTTTACAGGAATAATCCCTTTCTTTGCGCAGAGTTCAGATTAATACGCGCACAGGCGAGATACAAATATAACTGATAATCATAATCCATTGTAAAAACGAATTCAAAATTTTACAGGAATAATCCCTTTCTTTGCGCAGAGTTCAGATTAATACGCGCACAAGTGAGTCACTAATATAACTAATAATCATAATCAATTATAAAAACGAATTCAAAATTTTACAGGAATAATCCCTTTCTTTGCGCAGTGTTCAAATTAATACGCGCACAGGTGAGTCACTAATATGATTACTAACCATAATCAATTATAAAACGAATGCAAAACTTTTACAGGAATAATGCCATTGTTTGAGCAGAGTTCAAATTAATACGCGCACAGGTGAGTCACTAACATAACTAATAATCATAATCATTTATAAAAACGAACTCAAAATTTTACAGGAATAATCCCTTTCTTTGCGCAGTGTTCAAATTAATAAACGCACAAGTCAGTCACTAACATAACTAATAATCATAATGCATTATAAAAACGAATTCAAAATTTTAAAGGAATAATCCCTTTCTTTGCGCAGAGTTCAGATTAATACGCGCACAGGTCAGTCACTAATATAACTAATAATCGTAATCCATTATAAAAACGAATTCAAAGTTTTACAGGAATAATCCCTTTCTTTGCGTAGAGTTCAAATAAACACGCACACAGTTCAGTCACAAATATAACTTATAGTCATAATCAATTATAAAAACTAATTCAAAATTATACAGGAATAATCACTTTCTTCGCACAGAGTTCAAATTAATTCGCGCACAGGTGAGCCACTAACATAACTAATAATCATAATGCATTATAAAAACGAACTCAACATTTTACATGAATAATCGCTGTCTTTGCGCAGAGTTTAAATTAATACGCGCACAGGTGAGCCACTAATATATCTAATAATCATAATATATTATAAAAACGAATTCAAAATTTTACAGGAATAATCCCTTTCTTTGCGGAGAGTTCAGATTAATACGCACACAAGTGAGTCACTTATATAACTAATAATCATAATCCATTACAAAAACGAATTCAAAATTTTACATGAATAATCCCTTTCTTTGCGCAGAGTTCAAATTAATACGCGCACAGGTGAGCCACTAACATAACTAATAATCATAATGCATTATAAAAACGAATTCAAAATTTTACAGGAATAATGCCTTTGTTTGCGCAGTGTTCAAATTAATACACGCACTGGTCAGTCACTAATATAACTTGTAATCATAATCAATTATAAAAACGAATTCAAAATTTTACAGGATTAATTCCTTTGGCCAGTGTCAACACAAAGCTAATCAAACAGTTCACCCGACCACAAAACTTTGGTCCCCATTGAAACGATGTCCTAGTAATGCTGAAATTCGGGTGGATCAACTGACACATATCGCGCACCAGTTCCATTAGACTCTGCAAAGCTGGACAGGTGAAGAACCTGTGAAACAAGGTGCCTTCACCAGAACAAACTGTGCAGATCCTCTGAACCCGCCGGTCGATATGTGACAACTGATTAGGATGCATAAGACTGTGATGCAGCAATTTGAATGCTACATCAGCATCTTTGTAACTAGAAGGATAACTGTAGACTACTCTGCAAGTTATCCCTCCCATCACGCCCATATTCACCCCGAGGTGTGTTCGCCATCTGTTGTATCCTGTGTACTCCGGAGGTCTTATTGACATAAGCACGTCACGGAGCACACGTGTTGTAAGTGTTCTGAAAGGTGTGTGAGGCGGTCTGTCCAGAACGAAAGCATCTTCCAACTTAGTGCCAGGGTCACTGGTCTCAAGTTGGCGAAATCTCTCCCGCGCAGAAGCCGCCAGGTCGTGTAGTTGTGGAGTGTTCGTGTTTATTCGACAGTTTCCAGAGATATCAATAATATCTCCGAGAACTGTCAGTGTATGCGTGTCAGCTTCAAAACCTCGAGCATTACTGAACACTGAATCTATTAATTCAGGATTAAACCTGATTGGAATCGACGCGAATTGCGTGTACCGCAGAGCATTCCACTTAAGGTGAAATGCTGGCCTGATTCTGCCCCAGGTCTGAATCGTTGAGATTAGATCCTGTGTGTGTACTGTTCGAAAACAGCTCGAGCGACCGGAAAAGCTTCATCTCTTTTCACGAAAATAGAAAGGTCATCCGCATATGCCAACATAAGAGGCCTCACATTGGTATATGGTAGATGCACTGAATATTGTCCGAGCATTCGACGAAGATTCACCAGTAGCGGCTCCAACGAAAGATCATAAAGCATACTTGACAATGGACAGCCCTGTCTGATACCTCGATGAAACGAGATAGGAGCCAGAACCTGTCCTTGATGCTTAATCAAAATCGCTGAATCTCTATACAGTTTCCCGATGATATCGAGCCACCTGGGCGGGAACCCAAATGCCTCGAGAGCAGTCAGGACATACTCGTGCGAGACGCTATCAAAAGCCTTTTGCTGGTCAAGAGAAATCATGGCCATTTGTGTACCTGTCTGTTCATGGTAGGCAAACAAATGTTTGGCTACCGCGATGTTGTCGTAGATACTACGACCAGGAACACAATAGGACTGTTCCGGGTGTATTACCGAAGCAATCACTGAGCGGAGTATCGCCCCTAATGCTTTGCAGACGATTTTGTAGTCAACATTGCATAGGGTTACTGGTCTCCAGTTCCCCATCCTCTGCAAATCTCCTTTCTTTGGAATCAATCGCATAACAGACCTCCTCCAACTAGAAGGAAAGTCTGAATGTGTCTCAACCGCCGAATTGAAGACTTCCAAAAGGTCAGGAATTAATAAATCCCTGAAACGTATGAAGAATTCTGGAGTCAAGCCGTCATAACCAGGTGAAGTGTGTCGCCTTAGATCCTTTGTCGCAGCGATCATATCCTCCAATGAGATTACTGTATCCAGGATCTCCTTGCTGTCTTCAGAGAAAGTGGGAGTATTCTCAAGAAATTCATGAGTGGTCGAGGATGTTGTCGACGTCGATTCAGAGTAGAGACTACTGTAATAGTCTCGAATAAATTCTGATAGCTGTTGTCCGTTGAGGACTTGTCCAGATTCATCAACTATCGATTCGACTTCACAAGAAGCAGTACGTCGTCTAGTTGCCTGAAAGAAGTACTCGGTTGGAGAATCGCCTTCCCTCAGCCAGCGTGATTGGCTGCGCAGCACAAACTCCAAGCTGTGCTTGTAAGTTTGTGTTGCCAAGCGTTCCTTTATTCTGTTAAAATAAAGAATCAACTCCGGCTGAGTTGGGAGAAGAGCTGCCACCCGATATACTTCGGCCGACAAGCTAGAAGCTTGATACCCACTTTGATTGAAATTCGCTTCGATAAAATATCGAATTTGGAGCTTTCCAACATCCCACCATTGACTAAGAAGAGGAAAGTCACCTTTCCTCTCTTGCCAATCGTGCCAGAATTCAGTGAATTCATTGATGAACTGCTCGGAATTCAACAAATAGTTGTTGAATATCCAGTATGCAGTTCTTCTTTCAACTAGAGTGCTGTTTGCCACTACAAGAAGGTGATCGCTAACGGAACACACTTCATGAGTGACACCAACGGAATGTTCTAGTATTCCAGGTGAGACGTAAAGTCTATCGATTCTGGAGCCTGCGAGACTTCCATGGATATTTCGCGAGACTCTCGTGTATGATCTAGTCGTAGGATGCATCCAACGATAGATATCCACGAGTCTGAAAACACGGACAAAATTCCTCAACCGAGTAGCATTGACGGAGTTGAACTCAGCCCCGGAATGCCGATCCATTGAGGGATTCAGCGTGCAGTTGAAATCACCTCCGAGGATAGTTTCGCCACTAAAATTCACCACACAGGATTGAACACTATCAAGAACTTGTCTTGTAATGTCCTGGTCATGAGGAAGGTACACGTTTACTACCTTGATATGTTTGTCTTGAACGACAAAGTCCAAGGAAGAAGCGAAGCCTGGGAAGATATCTGTATATACAGCAGACGATTGTGTAAATTTGTTGGATACAATGATTGCCACATTGCATAGCCAGTGTGCAAATAAGCATAACGCTCAAGTTGAGTATATGTGTCTTGTGTAAAATTCGTCTCCTGTAGAAGCGCGATGTCTATATCGAACATTTTGACATGTTCGATAGTGCTGTGTAACCTTGTATGTGCACTTAAACCCCCGGTGTTGATAGAACCTATCTTGCACATTCAAAGAGATGAAAAGCTCAAACGATGAATGTGCGACATCTACTGACGAGGAGAATCGGCCAAGCAATGCTCCTGAATCAGCTCCTCCACCTTCCTATGGAGTCGATCAAGCCGAGATACACCGCTGTAATTCCTCTTTTTCTTGCACTCCTCTTGTAGGAGTAGAAGTTGAGGAATTAGCAACTCTGGCCTCCCCAGGTCCTCCACAAGAATACTCCAGATTTTATCTGAATTCTTCTTGTACAGGAGCCGGGCAAGAATCTTCGAGATCTTCTCCCTAGGAAGGGTTTCCATACCCTCCGAGACTTCGAATTGGCTACCAATCGACATGGTGCTACCTCACGACTCGTAGCCACTGAAGCTGGAGAGACCAGTCTTATCCAAGCCGGTCATTTCGCAGTCCGAAAGCTGCTCGAGAGATGGTTCCGCCGCACTCACAACAACCTTCGAGCCGCGAGCACCACTATCGTCCTCCTCCGAGTGGGGCCGCTTGGGTGCGACTGGCTTTGCTGACTCTGGAGGAGGCAGCATCACCCGGTCGACTTTCTTCCTCCTCGTCCTTTTTTTTTTGACTACATGGCTAGTCGACTCCTCGTCAGAAGTAGCCATGCTTTCACGTGCTGACGTGGCACCTTTTATAGGCTTAAAGTTTTTTGCCTCTGGGACAATTTCAGGCATTAGCCACTGGCTGCTCCAAGATAGCAGGCTGAGTGCTGGCAGAAAGTTCCTTTTCCAGAGCCACTACTGTAGCAGTGGTTTCCTTCGAAGGAGCCTTCTGTTCAGCCCTTTTTCCGCTTCTCTTGGGGCAGTCAGCAATAAAATGCCCTACCAAATGGCAAGCATGGGATTTCGCTTCGGTGCCCACGTCTATCCAGTATCTCGAGCCGGATATGCTCAAGTAAAAGCCTGATGGAAGCGTGCACCTCTTATTTAAAGTGATGGACGCTTCCCGGCTGGTACCGAAGATACCCCACCCGAGACCCTCGTCCCCGATTTTAATGGGAATTGCGCGAACCTTTCCATGAACCTTCCCGAATCTCCCAAGGAAATTCGAGAGGTCTTCATGCTGGGCTCGCATAGGGACCCGTGAAAACACGACCTTCGTGAGCTTCTCTTTTAGCGGGAATGGAACGAGGTGTCTACCCTCCACCTCGATACCCTCAAGCATGAGCTTGGTAGCGCTTTCGCGGGTCGTGGTATACACCTCAACCATTCCTCCAGCTATAATCCCCATAGCAAATAGCTGCTCACAAGAGATGACGCGGAAGATCGCCTTCAGGTATGCAGACTGAGGACATCCTCTGATGTGATCAATCTGCATCCCGTGGCTCTCGTCCTGCCACCTCCCGTCGAAAAAGCCCTGGAGACCCGCACTGGTCTTGGGCCGAGGCTTACCTGCGTCCAATGGGGCTGCACGAGGAGTGATGCCCCTACTCTGAATTTCTATTGTGGTAGATTGTTTGGAACTGCCACTTACCTGAGCATATGAAATCCCTGACACTAACGCCGTGGATCGTGGTGCTACTGCTGGTGGCTGCTTTTTCAAGGCGTTTGTCTTCGTAGAAAGCGGTGGCCTCATTATTATACCAGTAGGTATGGGCGCTGTGGCTGATGCCAGCTTGATAACTTCCACCAAGCTTGGACGTTGTCCTTGCCCTGAGATAGTCATCAGTGGTTTTTCTGCTGCTGTTGAGGTTGCACCGACTGGTACAGCTACTACTGAAGCTATAGCTAATGCTTCTGTAGCTGCTATGGCTGTGATCTTTGGATCTGATGATCCAACAACTGCTGTTCGTATTGTAGACTTCTCCACTGCAATTTCTTTGGCCTCTTCATTTGGGCCCTTACCGGCCTTTTCTGTGGGCCCCGTGAGATTTCTTTTGGAAGAAGAAGAAGCTTTTGTGCCCTTCTTCTTTCTTCCAGTTAATTTCAGCGGATCTCCTATCCGCCCAGAATCGCTACTGCTCGTACTCATACTGAGTGCGGCAGAGCAGCTTATATTGTTTTTATAATTTTTTTTTTTTTTTTAATTATTTATTTATTTTATTTTTAATAATATTATTGCCACTTTATATTTTGCTATTTCAAATTTCTAAATTGATACTAAAAATTTTATCGTTGCCATGTCGTCATGGCAACAACCGAAATTCAAATTAAATTAATTTATTTTTTCTAAATGTCAGAAAATTCTTTTTTTTTTTATTTATTTAATTTTTTATTTTTTAGATAAGACACAAAAAATTCCTTGAGTAACACACTCACACACTGTTCGTCACTTATTACACCTTTTTATTTATATTATTGCGCGTTTTCGTTAATTTTCACGGACTCAAAATTGACGCGTCCGCACTCTTTAGAATAATTTTTTTTTTTTTATTTTATATATAGGCTCTTTATTCGGTGGCTCTTTGGCTCTTTTCAAAATCCTTAAAACTAAGTGGCAAAAGGCTCTACAAAGTGTAAAAAGAAGACGCTAGCTAAACTAAATGGTATAAAGTGTCAATAGGGACAAATAATAACATCTAAAACAATTATAACAACTAATAAACAACAACAATGACACAAAAAGGAAAACAAACAAGACAAAATGCTCAAAAGAGTCTAAAAACGGTCACAAAAATTTTGAAAAAGATCTAAAGTTTAACCAAAAAATTTTGTACCAGTCCCAATTTTGACAATTAGGTAAGTGGCAGTTCCAATGAGTTCCAAATTTCCAAAATAAACTAATAAAAATGTTGCTAAACGAGCGAATTTAAACAAAAAATTTTGCAATTTAGCACCGAAACCGAAACCGAATTAAAAACTTAATAGCCGAACGAACGAAAAATTTACCCGATACCGTTATAGAGTCCCGCGAGGGCGGCCTGTAGTGTCATAGACCTCTACAAACTGCCCTCATCATCCCTTCAGCTTAGCATCTCTAACGGAGCGCTTATCCTTCCCACAGCACTTGCAACGGTTCCAAAGCGAGGAGAAGCCCCGTGGACTAGTGTTGCAAATGCTGTGGCCTGATATCACCAGCGAAAGACAAGAGCGCCGTCCTGCACTGACGATAGTGGCTGCCATGTGCAGTTGAATGTATCTGCGTTCGTTGCCAGATATTCAAGACGTAAACGTCTCTTCAATCTGTCAACGAAGTGGCGCTTAAGTGCATGTGCGTGGTGTTGTGGGTCAGTGTTCTGATTCCCATCTCCGGCTCTCATGTAGTACAAGTGAATTGTAGATTTGGCCAGTGTCAACACAAAGCTAATCAAACAATTCACCCGACTACAAACCTTTGGTCCCCATAGAAACGATGTCCTAGTAATGCCGAAATTCGGGTGGATCAACTGACACATATCGCGCACCAGTTCCATCAGACTCTGCAAAGCTGGACAAGTGAAGAACCTGTGAAACAAGGTGCCTTCACCAGAACAAACTGTGCAGATCCTCTGAACCCGCCGGTCGATATGTGACAACTGATTAGGATGCATAAGACTGTGATGCAGCAATTTGAATGCTACATCAGCATCTTTGTAACTAGAAGGATAACTGTAGACTACTCTGCAAGTTATCCCTCCCATCACGCCCATATTCACCCCGAGGTGTGTTCGCCATCTGTTGTATCCTGTATACTCCGGAGGTCTTATTGACATAAGCACGTCACGGAGGACACGTGTTGTAAGTGTGCTGAAAGGTGTGTGAGGCGGTCTGTCCAGAACGAAAGCATCTTCCAACTTAGTGCCAGGGTCACTGGTCTCAAGTTGGCGAAATCTCTCCCGCGCAGAAGCCGCCAGGTCGTGTAGTTGTGGAGTGTTCGTGTTTATTCGACAGTTTCCAGAGATATCAATAATATCTCCGAGAACTGTCAGTGTATGCGTGTCAGCTTCAAAACCTCGAGCATTACTGAACACTGAATCTATTAATTCAGGATTAAACCTGATTGGAATCGACGCGAATTGCGTGTACCGCAGAGCATTCCACTTAAGGTGAAATGCTGGCCTGATTCTGCCCCAGGTCTGAATCGTTGAGATTAGATCCTGTGGCCAGTCACGAGGATAGGGTGGTCGAACAGAGAGCAGGTAGTAATACTCCCCTATGCCGATCCCTCCCAGTACATTCACCCACAGTTGAGCAATTAAGGTGTCTCTCTGGCAAAACACTCGTTGGAATGCACGCACTTGGAGACACCTTGATTTCACAACCAAGTTAGTGAGACCTAATCCACCTATCTTGACTGGCAGACAGAGCGTGCTTTCAGCAACCCATCGTCTTCCGCACCAAAAGGCGTCTATCGCTTTTGCTTGAAGAAGACCTACGAAGCCTTCATCAAACGTCTCAGACTTTAGCAGATGAACGATGGACGAGGTAATCAAATAGTTTATCACGACTGACCTTCCCATTAGGGATAGTGGAAACAGTCGACTACGCCATGAGTTAACAGCTCTAGAGAGTTTCTCAAGAGCGATGCGGCTATTATTTGATTTACTCTCGCGTCCGATATACACACCTAAATACTTCAGGCAAGTATTAGTCCATTGGATGTTCAGTGGAGTCTCTGTACGATCTTTCCACCTTCCACACCACAAGCCTTGACTCTTGCTAAGGTTGATTTTAGCGCTCGCTATACGTTCGTACTGTTCGAAAACAGCACGAGCGACCGGAAAAGCTTCATCTCTTGTCACGAAAATAGAAAGGTCATCCGCATATGCCAACATAAGAGGCCTCACATTGGTATATGGTAGATGCACTGAATATTGTCCGAGCATTCGACGAAGATTCACCAGTAGCGGCTCCAACGAAAGATCATAAAGCATACCTGACAATGGACAGCCCTGTCTGATACCTCAATGAGACGAGATAGGAGCCAGAACCTGTCCTTGATGCTTAATCAAAATCGCTGAATCTCTATACAGTTTCCCGATGATATCGAGCCACCTGGGCGGGAACCCAAATGCCTCGAAAGCAGTCAGGAGATACTCGTGCGAGACGCTATCAAAAGCCTTTTGCTGGTCAAGAGAAATCATGGCCATTTGTGTACCTGTCTGTTCATGGTAGGCAAACAAATGTTTGGCTACCGCGATGTTGTCGTAGATACTACGACCAGGAACACAATAGGACTGTTCCGGGTGTATTACCGAAGCAATCACTGAGCGGAGTATCGCCCCTAATGCTTTGCAGACGATTTTGTAGTCAACATTGCATAGGGTCACTGGCCTCCAGTTCCCCATCCTCTGCAAATCTCCTTTCTTTGGAATCAATCGCATAACAGACCTCCTCCAACTAGAAGGAAAGTCTGAATGTGTCTCAACCGCCGAATTGAAGACTTCCAAAAGGTCAGGAATTAATAAATCCCTGAAACGTATGAAGAATTCTGGAGTCAAGCCGTCATAACCAGGTGAAGTGTGTCGCCTTAGATCCTTTGTCGCAGCGATCATATCCTCCAATGTGATTACTGTATCCAGGATCTCCTTGCTGTCTTCAGAGAAAATGGGAATATTCTCAAGAAATTCATGAGTGGTCGAGGATGTTGTCGACGTCGATTCAGAGTAGAGACTACTGTAATAGTCTCGAATAAATTCTGATAGCTGTTGTCCGTTGAGGACTTGTCCAGATTCATCAACTATCGATTCGACTTCACAAGAAGCAGTACGTCGTCTAGTTGCCTGAAAGAAGTACTCGGTCGAAGAATCGCCTTCCCTCAGCCAGCGTGACTGGCTGCGCAGCACAAACTCCAAGCTGTGCTTGTAAGTTTGTGTTGCCAAGCGTTCCTTTATTCTGTTAAAATAAAGAATCAACTCCGGCTGAGTTGGGAGAAGAGCTGCCACCCGAGATACTTCGGCCGACAAGCTAGAAGCTTGATACCCACTTCGATTGAAATTCGCTTCGATAAAAGATCGAATTTGGAGCTTTCCAACATCCCACCATTGACTAAGAAGAGGAAAGTCACCTTTTCTCTCTTGCCAATCGTGCCAGAATTCAGTGAATTCATTGATGAACTGCTCGGAATTCAACAAATAGTTGTTGAATATCCAGTATGCAGTTCTTCTTTCAACTAGAGTGCTGGTTGCCACTACAAGAACGTGATCGCTAACGGAACACACTTCATGAGTGACACCAACGAAATGTTCTAGTATTCCAGGTGAGACGTAAAGTCTATCGATTCTGGAGCCTGCGAGACTTCCATGGATATTTCGCGAGACCCTCGTGTATGATCTAGTCGTAGGGTGCATCCAACGATAGATATCCACGAGTCTGAAAACACGGACAAAATTCCTCAACCGAGTAGCATTGACAGAGTTGAACTCAACTCCGGAATGCCGATCCATTGAGGGATTCAGCGTGCAGTTGAAATCACCTCCGAGGATAGTTTCGCCACTAAAATTCACCAGACAGGATTGAACACTATCAAGAACTTGTCTTGTAATGTCCTGGTCATGAGGAAGGTACACGTTTACTACCTTGATGTGTTTGTCTTGAACGACAAAGTCCAAGGAAGAAGCGAAGCCTGGAAAGATATCTGTATATACAGGAGACGATAGTGTAAATTTGTTGGATACAATGATTGCCACCCCTGAGCCTCGGCGAGGCGCAGGTGTGGCAAACATTGCATAGCCAGTGTGCAAATAAGCATAACGCTCAAGGTGTGTATACGTGCCTTGTGTAAAATTCGTCTCCTGCAGAAGTGTAATGTCTATATCGAACATTTTGGCATGTTCGATAGTACTGTGTAGTCTTGTATGAGCACTTAAACCCCCGGTGTTAAGACAGCCTATCTTACACATTCACAGAGATAAGAAGCTCAAACGATGATGGTACGACGTCTATTGACGAGGAGAATCGACCAAGCGATGCTCCTGTATCAACTCCTCCACCTTCCTATGGAGTCGATCTAACCGGGATATACCGTTGTACTTCCCCTTCTTCTTGCACTCCTCTTGTAGGAGTAGAAGTTGGGGAAGTAGCAATTCCGGCTTCCCCAGCTCCTCCACAAGAATACTCCAGATTTTGCCTGAATTCTTCTTGTACAGGAGCCGGGCAAGAATCCTGGAGATCTTCTCCCTAGGAAGGGTTTCCATCCCCTTCGAGACCTCAAATTGGCTACCAGCCGAAAATGTGCTACCACACGACTCGTAGCCACTGAAGCTCGAGAGACCAGTCTCATCAAAACCGGTCATATCGCAGTCCGACAGCTGCTCGAGAGACACTTCCTTGTCTCTCACAACAACCTTCGAGCCGCAAGCACCACTATGGTCCTCCTCCGAGTGGGGCCGTTTTGATGCGACTGGCTTTGCTGGCTCTGGAGGAGGCAGCATCGCCCGGTCCACCTTCGTCTTCCTCCTCGTCCTCCTTTTTTTACCTACTTGGCTATTCGACTCCTCGTCGGAAGTAGCCATGCTTCGCGTGCCGACGTGGCACCGTTTATAGCCGGAATTTTTTTTGCCTCTAAGACAACTTCAGGCACTTTAGCCACTGGCTGCTCCAATATAGCAGGCTGAGTGCTGGCAGAAAGTTCCTTCTCCGGAGCCACTACTGTAGCAGTGGTTTCCTTCGAAGGAGCCTTCTGTTCAGCCTTCTTTCCGCTTCTCTTGGGGCAGTCAGCAATAAAATGCCCTACCAAATGGCAAGCATGGCATTTCGCTTCGGTGCCCACGTCTATCCAGTATCTCGAGCCGGATATGCTCAGGTAGAAGCCTGACGGAAGCGTACATCCCTTATTTAAAGTGATGGACGCTTCCCGGCTGGTACCGAAGATACCCCGCCCGAGACCCTCGTCCCCAATTTTGATAGGAATGGCGCGAACCTTTCCATGAACCTTCCCGAATCTCCCAAGGAAATTCGCGAGGTCTTCATGTTGGGCTCGCATAGGGACCCGTGAAAACACGACCTTCGTGGGCTTCTCTTTTAGTGGGAATGGAACGAGGTGTCTACCCTCCACCACGATGCCCTCAAGCATGAGCTTGGTAGCGCTTTCGAGGGTCGTGGTGTAGACCTCGACCATTCCTCCAGCTATAATTCCCATAGAGAACAGCTGTTCACTGGAGATGACTCGGAAGATTGCCTTCAGGTATGCAGTCTGAGGACATCCTCTGATGTGCTCCAACTGCATCCCGTAGCCCTCGTCCTGCCATCTCCCGTCAAAGAAGCCCTGGAGACCCGTACTGGTCTTGGGCCGAGGCTTACCTGCGTCCAATGGGGCTGGACGAGGAGTGATGCCCTTACTAAAAATTTCTAAGGGTGAACCCTTATTGAAACTGCCACTTACCTGTTGGGCATAGGATATCCCTACGACTAACGCTGGGGATCGTAGTGCTGCTTCTGAGCTCACTGCTGTTGCTGCTGGTATTTCCTTTCGTTGAAGAAAGCGGTGGCCTCATTATAACACCGCTAGGCTTTGGCGCTGACTTCGAGGCCGTTTCGACCACTTCCTTCAACGTAGGATGTTGTCCTGGCCTCGAAGAAGTCGATGGAACATTAGCTAAAGATGCAGCCACAGATGCTGCAGCAAAAGCTATGGGCTTTGGAACTAATGCTCCACCCTCTTCTTGGACAGCTACGGCTGTCTCCGCAATATTCTTCTCCAAGGAAGACGGCTGCACTTCTTTGCTGCTGCTGGCCTTTTCAGTTGGGCCCTTAGTGGCCTTTTTTTTGGGCCCTTGATATGTTTTGGAGGAAGAAGAAGCATTCGTGCTCTTCTTCCTCCTACCATTTGATTTGGGGGGATCATCAGTCCCCCCAGAATCGCTGCTGCTGCACGTACTCATATGAGTGCGGCAGTATTTTTTTTATATTTTTTCAATAGAAAATTTTATTAATATTATTTGGATAAACTTTCTCACTCCAAACTATAAATTTTACTGTTCAAACTAAAAATTTTTAAAATTTTGACGTTGCCATGGCAACGACCAAAATTAAATTAAATGCTAGAGCTGTCACACAATTTTTAATTTTGCCCTTTTTTCAATATTTTTTAGATTAGTTTTTTTCACTAAACTTTTCACAAAATAAGTTTTTGAAACACACACTCACTAACTGTTCCTGTCAATTCTAGCTTTTTCACTATTATTACCCGGGATATCTTAAAATCTTACGGAGTTCAAATCGACACGTCCGCTCTCTAGAATAATAATAATAATAATAATTCTTTATTAACAAGCACAAGTGAGTTACATAATACTCTTTTATGTGTGCCTAATCAAATTCATAAATAAGAAACAAAATTTTACAGTGAAAGAAAAAAAGAAAAAATATTAGCGACAATTAAAAATTATAAATGATATGAGAAAATGAAAGAAAATTTAAGCAAATAAAAAGAAAGAAAACAAAGATAATAACAACAGTAAAATCAAAAAGATAAAGATTTGCATAATTATATATTAATCGATTGAAAGAACATGTAACACTTGGATTTGAAGTTGCGAGCATTCACAATGAGGCGAACATCTACAGGTAAAGCATTCCATACTCTAACACCAAGAACAGGGAAAGATCTCGAGCTAAGCAGTAACTTGTGGGTAGGAATCAATAGTTGTCTGGTTCTACTAGATGATAAAGACTGAAAATAATTTAATAAGTAATCCGGGCATCGGCCATGGATCACTTTATGGATCATTAAGCAAATACGATATTGTAAATATATATCCAAGGAACATCCTAAGATTTTCCGAACAAACTGTGATATGTGATCATATCTTTTCAAATGAAATATGTACCGAGCACATGAATTAAAAGCTACGTTAAGACGTCTGCGACTATGGCTGTCTAAACCACAATAAATAACATCACCATAAATAATCAGGGGGGTATAAGCGTTTTAACGAGTCTAAGCCGAATTTTGAAAGGCGTGTATGCTGCGTGACGCCAAAGAGCCTTTAAAGAAGCATAAATCTTACCAGTTAAACTTGAGATATGATCAGCCCAAGTCATCCTAGAATTAAATACGATACCCAAATTCTTAACCTTAGAGGAAAAAGGAATTACTGTACTATTGATAATCACTGGAGGAAGAACAGAGGTGTCTATATTACGATGGTACACTACCATGACTTGAGATTTGGCAGGATTTAAGTTAAGTTTATTCAATGAAGCCCAATAACCAATTGCTGCAAGATCTATATTTAGTTTCTCAATGCCCATAGAGATAAGTGAAACGGGAACAGAAAGGGAAATCTGCACATCATCAGCATAAAGTTGGGTATGGCATTCAGAGGTACATGTCTGTAGGTCATTAACATATAGGGAGAAAAGTAGGGGCCCAAGGATAGAGCCTTGTGGAACGCCTGATGTTATCTTTAGAGCAGCAGAATGACGCGATTCACACACTACGGTCTGATTACGATTTATTAAGTAATTATGAATTAACTTAACAGCCACCAAACTAAATTGATGACGAGAAATAAGCTTATCCAAGATTATAGTAAAGTCTACGGAGTCATAAGCTTTCGAGAAGTCAAGCAGTGCAAGTATCGTTACTTCTTTATTTTCAATGCCACGGCGAATTCTTTCAGCAAGGTATAAAAGGGAGGATACAGTGCTATGTTTTGCCCGAAAATCCGATTGGAAGTCTGATAGGAGTTTGTTCTTCTCAATAAAACTGGTAATCTGTGTTGACATAATTTTTTCCAGCACCTTGGAAAAGAAAGGTAAAATACTAATTGGTCTATAATCGGCAGGCACAGAACGTCTACGTACCTTTGGAATAGGAGTAACGCGGCTGGCCTTCCATAAGGAAGGGAAGTTGGAGGTGGTAAAAATAGTATTAAAAATATGAGTTACAGGTTTTATAATGAATGGCAAAATAATTCTAATGAATCTTGGATCAACACCATCAAAACCAATGGCATTAGACTTAACACTTTTAAATGCTATAGTAACATCAACTATCGAGATAAAATGAAAAGAAAATGTTGGCTTATCGAAATCCACATCATGGTCAACTAGTTCAGGCATGGAAAAAGGCAATATAGCACTAGAGGAGGAAGACGGAAAATTTCCAATAAAATGTGCGTTGAGGTGATCAGGATCAACATCACAACTGACATTATTTTTGGTTAAGCCTAAGTTGCGAATATTTTGCCATAATTTACGAGCTGGAAGAGAAGTGTCAAGTCTCTTTCGCATAAATTCGTTCTTAGTCTTACGAATGACAGAAGAGGTAATATTGCGCAACTTTTTATAATTAATCCATAGATAGTCTCCACCAAAACGTTTCCATTGCGAGTAAGCAAAATTTCGTTCCGCGATTAGTTTTAGCATACAAGAGTTCATCCAAGGGCATTCAGCACGAACTTTAATCCTTTTTGTGGAACAAAGAAGTCATAGAGTGAATTGATTGTATTTGTAAACATGGATACTTGCATGTCGACATTATTAGTTAAATATATATGATCAAAGTAAGTACTATTTAAAGCGGCGTAAAGGCCGTCAACATGTAGTCTACTATAATTTCTATAAAAAAAAGTATTATTTGTGCGATTTTTCAAAAACTCAATCGCGAACGAAACCAGAACCGCAAAGTGATCCGAGATACCAGGAAGAGCCACTGTAGTCTGCGAAGCAACTAAGTCCAAACCATCAGATATAAAAAGGTCCAATAGAGATTCACCATTTTGGTGAATACGGGTTGGAAGAGTATTGATTATGTTGAGGTTCAATGCTTTTAATTTATTAATAAAATTATCCTGTAGTGAATCATTTTTTAGCATATTTATGTTGAAATCACCGCAGATAATATTGGTTTGATAAGTTGGACAAAGTTGCGCAAATACCTCGAACAAGCAATCGAGACTTCTAACGGAAGGAGGTTTGTATACACATGCGAGTAATAATTTAGTAGTGTTGGAAGCTACTTCAATGATCAAATACTCAGGGCCTAAGTAAAGGCTATTAGATTCACAAATAATTTTTGCTTTAAGATTATTTCTTAAATAAATAGCAACACCCCCACCTACAGCATACTGCCTGTCATTACGAAACAAGGAAAACCCAGGAAAATCAAACTCACAGCAACTAATACTGGGGTGTAGCCACGTTTTTCAGAAATACATATAGCATCAAGGCCACTTTTCATAAAAATGTATTTAAACTCCTCAAAAGATGATCGCAAACTCCTAGCATTAATATGACAGACATTAAAGTTCTTATTATGAGAACTAATGAAACCAGAGATCAGTTCCTGCTCATTTATGTTGTCAGGGCATGCAATACCACTAAAATGTGTCATACCACTTGAAAATACTCACATCCACAAACTGAAAGAACAAAAATAAATAAACATGCAAATCCAATACAAAAGAAAAAATTGTATCATCTGAAAAAATTAACTGAAACAAAACTGAAAATAGAAAAAGGAAAGTAAAGTAAAACATAATAATAATTCAAATCTAAATAAAATCATAATGTCTATACTGTGAACAATAATAAGCACCTAATTCAACAATTCAACCAAAATTAGTTTTCAAATTTAAATATACACAAGGTAAATGCAATGCTACGAGCTAAACAATGATAAGGTGTAATGTAATTAAATGGATTTTAGATCGTTTACACTCAACATTATAATACTGTCATTATCACCATGTTTCTTTATAAAAACAGTTCCAAACTTTGTGAAGACAGAAGAAAGTTTACCATTTCTTTTGAGTTGCATAGCATTCGCAAAAATATTTCTGTTGGCTTTAGTAAGACTCTCAGCGGCGTAAATACCAGTATTCCCAGTAAGACCAATATCAGTCAGCTTCGGTTTTGCTTTCTTTATACTGCTGATGAAGGAAATTTTATCAGTTAGACTGAGGAATTTAACAATAATTATTGGCAGCCTATTTTTGTTGTTATGTGATATGCGCGGCCTGAAGCTGGACGGCTGCTGCTGAACCGAACATTTCATGACGTCAATAAGAGATTGAATAATAGAAGAACAGTTTTCATGAGGTAGCATTGGTATTCCAGTGATGATAACGTCATATGCAAGAATTTTTTTTTTCTAACATGTCGACTCTATGATCAACAGCAGATGTTTGTTTTTTTACATCATCGATAGCACTTCTGTTGGCCTCAACTTGTATATTTATTTTAGATGTAAATTCATCTAGATTTGGAATACACTACTATGCTGTTCGTTCAAAAGTCCAATTTTAGCAGATACTTCTTTTAATATAGAACTTTCACTTGATTTAATCAATGCAGCAATGCTTTCCAATGTAACTGGACACTCCGATGATGATCCACATTTAGCACGTGTTGTTACAACTGGTGGCCCCATATTGATTTAATTATATTAATTCAGAAGATTATTCAAAGAGAATAGTGCTAATCGTGCACAAAGAATTAATCACATCAAATGAGCAACACAATAGCAAGATCAGAACGAGTTAGCACCGAAATAAGCAAACAGAAATAATTGAAAACTGTACAGACTATAAATTTGTTCACAGAGACCAAAGACAACCTACTCGCTTAACATCCTACACTGTAATACCGCAACATACAATAATCCATCCCTTTCTTTGCGCAGAGTTCAAATTAATAACGAGCATAGGTGAGACACTAATATAATTACTAACCATAATCAATTATAAAACGAATTGAAAACATTTACAGGAATATTGCCTTTGTTTGAGCAGAGTTCAAATTAATACGCGCACAGGTGAGCCACTAACATAACTAATAATCACAATGCATTATAAAAACGAACTCAAAATTTTACATGAATAATCGCTGTCTTTGCGCAGAGTTTAAATTAATACGCGCAAAGGTGAAACACTAACATAATTAATAATCATTATCCATTACAAAAACGAATTAAAAGTTTTACAGGAATAATGCCTTCTTTGCGCAGAGTTCAAATTAGTACGCGCACAGGTGAATCACTAATATAACTAATAATCATAATCCATAATAAAAACGAATTCAAAATTTTACATGAATAATCCCTTTCTTTGCGTAGAGTTCAAGCAAATACGCGCACAGGTCAGTCACTAATATAACTTATAATCATAATCAATTATAAAAACGAATTCAAAATTTTACATGAATAATCCCTTTCTTTGCGCAGAGTTCAAATTAATACGCGCACAGGTGAGCCACTAACATAACTAAAAGTCATAATGCATTATAAAAACGAATTCAAAATTTACAGGCATAATGCCTTTGTTTGAGCAGAGTTCAAATTAATACGCGCACAGGTGAGTCACTAACATAACTAATAATCATAATCCTTTATAAAAACGAATTCAAAATTTTACAGGAATAATCCCTTTCTTTGCGTAGAGTTCAATCAAATACGCGCACAGGTCACTAATATAACTTATAATCATAATCAATTATAAAAACGAATTCAAAATTTTACAGGAATAATCCCCTTCTTTGCGCAGAGTTCAAATTAATACGAGCATAGGTGAGTCACTAATATAATTACTAACCATAATCAATTATAAAATGAATTCAAAACATTTACAGGAATATTGCCTTTGTTTGAGCAGAGTTCAAATTAATACGCGCACAGGTGAGCCACTAACATAACTAATAATCATAATGCATTATAAAAGCGAACTCGAAATTTTACATGAATAATCGCTGTCTTTGCGCAGAGTTTAAATTAATACGCGCACAGGTGAAACACTAACATAATTAATAATCATTATGCATTATAAAAACGAATTCAATGTTTTACAGGAATAATGCCTTCTTTGCGCAGAGTTCAAATTAGTACGCGCACAGGTGAATCACTAATATAACTAATAATCATAATCCATAATAAAAACGAATTCAAAATTTTACATGAATAATCCCTTTCTTTGCGTAGAGTTCAAACAATTACGCGCACAGGTCAGTCACTAATATAACTTATAATCATAATCAATTATAAAAACGAATTCAAAATTTTACAGGAATAATCCCTTTCTTTGCGTAGAGTTCAAATTAATACGAGCATAGGTGAGTCACTAATATAATTACTAACCATAATCAATTATAAAACGAACTCAAATCATTTACAGGAATATTGCCTTTGTTTGAGCAGAGTTCAAATTAATACGCGCAGAGGAGAGCCACAACCATAACTAATAATCATAATGCATTATAAAAACGAACTCAAAATTTTACATGAATAATCGCTGTCTTTGCGCAGAGTTTAAATTAATACGCGCACAGGTGAAACACTAACATAATTAATAATCATTATCCATTATAAAAACGAGTTCAAAGTTTTACAGGAATAATGCCTTCTTTGCGCAGAGCTCAAATTAATACGCGCACAGTTGAGCCACTAACATAACTAAAAGTCATAATGCATTATAAAAACGAATTCAAAATTTTACAGGCATAATGCCTTTGTTTGAGCAGAGTTCAAATTAGTACGCGCACAGTTGAGTCACTAATATAACTATTAATCGTAATCCATTATAAAAACGAATTCAAAATTTTACAGGAATAATCCCTTTCTTTGCGTAGAGTTCAAATAAATACGCGCACAGGTCAGTCACTAATATAACTTATAGTCATAATCAATTATAAAAACTAATTCAAAATTATACAGGAATAATCCCTTTCTTTGCACAGAGTTCAAATTAATACGCGCACAGGTGAGTCATTAATATAATTACTAATCATAATCAATTATAAAACTAATGCAAAACTTTTACAGGCATAATGCCTTTGTTTGAGCAGAGTTCAAATTAATACGCGCACAGGTGAGTCACTAACATGACTTATAGTCATAATCCATTACAAAAACGAATTCAAAATTTTACAGGAGTTGTCCCTTCTTTTCGCAGGGTTCAGATTAATACGCGCACAGGTCAGTCACTAATATAACTAATAATCGTAATCCATTATAAAAACGAATTCAAAATTTTACAGGAATAATACCTTTGTTTGAGCAGAGATCATTTTAATACGCGCACAGGTGAGTCACTAACATAACAAATAATCATAATCCTTTATAAAAACAAATTCAAAATTTTACAGGAATAATCCCTTTCTTTGCGTAGAGTTCAAACAAATACGCGCACAGGTCAGTGACTAATATAACTTATAATCACAATCAATTATAAAAACGAATTCAAAATTTTACAGGAATAATCCCTTTCTTTGCGCAGAGTTCAAATTAATACGCGCACAGGTGAGCCACTAATATAATTACTAACCATAATCAATTATAAAGCGAATTGAAAACATTTACAGGAATAATGCCTTTGTTTGAGCAGAGTTCAAATTAATACGCGCACAGGTGAGTCACTAACATAACTAATAATCATAATCCTTTATAAAAACGAACTCAAAATTTTACAGGAATAATCCCTTTCTTTGCGCAGTGTTCAAATTAATACGCGCACTTGTCAGTCACTAATATAACTTGTAATCATAATCAATTATAAAAACGAATTCAAAATTTTACAGGAATAATCCCTTTATTTGCGCAGAGTTCAGATTAATACGCCCACAAGTGAGTCACTTATTGTTTGGTATCCAAAGGGCCTCTTACCTCAAGACAGCATTCTCGCCTAAAAGAAAAGATAAAAACACAAAGTACCACGAAAATATTAGAGCAAAGGCAAAGAAACTTATCTGACAATACGGACGTCTCCACATCGAATCCTGCAATGTATCATCATCATACCTCTTGGAAGCAGCTAAAAAAAATAGAAATGAAATCATTAATTAAGGTAGATTGAATATTTACATAGAAGTAAGGTTAGGATTCACACGTAATGCGTAGGGTAGTAGGTTTGTTTACATGTACATTAGAGGTTAGGATTCACATAATTAGATAAAATAGATTTAGATACTTACATTATGTTAGGAAACAGAAGTCATTCACAAAATTAGCACAGAACATAAAACAAGTAAAAACAATGAATTACAATTTACATAGGAACTTATACTCACCATTATATGCACTTAGAAGATGTCTTGCTATTGCACCACTCCACAACCAGATTGACATTTGTCAGTGTTTTACTCTTTTTCTCCTCGTTCTTCGTTAAGTTAGACATTTTTGTTGATCCCATAATTTTATAGTTAAAAGGAGATGATTTAGTTCAAGAAAGAGATAGGGGAAAGGAAGGGGAAAACCTTCTAGAAAATTGTAATTAGAAAAAAACGGGGAAACGTTAAATTTTAGAGAAACCGTTGGAATTCAAAAATTCCAACAAAGATCGAAGAAAAATGTAAATCAAAAATTCCTCCAACACGATAAAAGATCACAAAATTAAGTTGTGCAGTGGTGCGATCTCTAGAAAGCATTGTCAATTAAGAATTAGTTTTTTTCTTTACTCGTGAGCTCTCCATAAATCACAATTAATTAATAACTAGGATTTTCTTACTCTTGAACTCAGTTTGTGAAAATTAAGAATCTGAACAGTGACAATTTTGTTAATATATAAGTGATTCTCTAATTAGCTTGTTTTATTTCATAGACCCATCCAACAAAAAGTAAAAGCAAACCAGTTTTAAAGGTAAGGTGCTTAGGAGCTTCTGTGGCTCAGTGCCTAACATTGTCATAATCAGTGGAATCCAAGTTCGATCCCGGAAAGTGCACTTGGTATTTTATTCCGTAATTGGTTGCGTAGTCGTAATTTTTTTTATTGGTTAGAGACAAAGGAATTTAGTTAAAATTCTTTTTTTTTTGATCGTCCTTAAAACATTTGGTCCTTCGAGCCGGATATATAAGTCCTGTGAACTACAATAATAATACAAGTGAACTCATTTGAACAATTAAACTTATATCGGACAATAAACGTGAATTATATCGGTCATTCGTGATATTAAGAACATTGTGAGTGAAAATAATCTCTCCCTTAATATCAACGCTGCAACAAGCTAAAATTGGTAAGTCGTTCTTTCTATCTTTCTCTTTCGTATATTTTTTATTTGCTACTAATTGCGTAACAAATATGGAGGAATTAATTCTTGCGCAGTTAGGTCAGAAGGAAATTATGAAGAAGTTTTTTGAGAACAATAAAAAAGATGGGGCAGATAGAAGATCGGAAAGTTACTATAAAAAGCCGTTAAGCTCATATCAAGAATTATGGAAGGAAGCTACAGAAAACCACCGCCAGTTGTTAATGAAAAATTTAGCAAAACCTTCATCAGTTAAAGGTCTTCCCATCTACCCATTTGAAAACACTACTGTCTCAAACCATGGTAACGAATGAAACCGCCCAAGGCATCAAGAATCTATTGGACACAACCACTGAGTGTCTACAAGCTCTCGAAAACCTCGAAATCGACATCAAAAATTGGGATGTCCTTATAGTATATTTGACGGTGCAGAAACTACCTTCTGAAACTCATCAACTGTGGGAACAAAGTCTTGCCAAACAAAAGGATTTGCCCTCTTGGAGTGATCTACAAGACTTCCTAAAATGTAGATTTCGCACGTTAGAGGCCCTTCCACTTCGAAATAAATCTGTTAGCTATAAGGAATATTGTAATGACGCTCTAAAATCCCGAAAACCTCAGCAAACTTTTCATGTTACTGGGCGAACTATTTGTTGTCTCTGTGCTGGTCCACATAGCATACGACAATGTCCAGAATTTTCTTCCTTGAATCCCAGTAGAAGGTTAGAAGTAGTTAAAGGCAAAGGCCTGTGTCTGAACTGCTTGGGTTTTGGACACATGCTAGCAAATTGCCCCAGTCATCAACGATGTTCGCATTGCAAACAGCGGCATCATTCTTTACTGCATAGGAGCAATTCAGGGACTCAAGGAGCCTCTCACTCGGATCAAAGGTCACGTGAACAGAACCGTACTAATGCATCGACTACCTTATCTAATCAGGCTCAGATTCAGTCGGCGTTGTCAGTATCAGCTTCTCCATTCACACCAACTCCTACTAATACTGTAACAGATACATTAAATTCTTTCCTAATAAATAAAGCAATTCAAAGAAAAGAAATTCTACTAGCTACTGCGTTGGTCAGAGTTGTTACTCCATCAGGAAGGCAACAAATTTTGCGAGCTTTAATAGACCAGGGGTCTCAGGCCTCTTTTGTTACCGAGGCGAGTAGTCGAGCGTTGCGTTTGCCAAGAGAAAGCATTCGAGCTGAGGTATCTGGAGTTGGTCAGACTGTTGCAGGCCAGGTGAATGCTAGAGTGCATATGGTCATAAAGCCCTTAACTAATGATGTAGTCGCCGTAAAAGTAATTGGATTAGTGCTCCCGAGGCTGACACATCTACTTCCATCACAAAGAATCCAAACTAAAGATTGGGAGCATCTTCTGGGGTTAGAGTTAGCAGATCCGTCGTTTTTCGAGCCTGGAAAGATAGACTTATTACTGGGTGCTGATATATACGCTAAAATACTACAACCTGGACTCGTCAAAGGAAAAGAAGGCTCTCCCGTTGCACAGAAGACATCATTAGGCTGGATTCTATCTGGAGATGTGATGAACCCGGCATGCACTACAGTCAATAATTTTCACATCATGGCAGATCTCGAAAATCAATTGAAGAAGTTCTGAGAGCTAGAGGACCTGAAAGTGCCAAGGGTGTTAACAACTGAAGAGCAAATTTGTGACGAAATATTTGTAAAGACTTACCGGCGTTCAGAGGATGGTCGCTATGAAGTCGCACTTCCCTTCAATAACTCGAAATTCCAAACCGATTCGAATGGAGATGTGTGTCTTGGAAGGTCTCGATCAATTGCGTTATCTAGACTATATCAAATGGAATCCAGATTCAAAAGGGACTCAAACCTACAATCGAAATATGAAAGCTATTTAAATGAATTCATCGCTCTAGGATGCATGAAAGAGCTTACACAGAACGACACAGTGTCAATAGAGAGTCAACCTGAAGCGACGTTACATTCACGTGCATATTTACCGCATCATGCCGTGCTAAAGGAAGATAGCGCTACTACAAAGCTTAGAGTTGTTTTTGATGCGTCCAGGAAGACATCGAACGGAATCTCACTCAACGACGTACTACTCAAAGGCCCTACCATTCAAGACGACTTAACATGTTTGCTGCTGCGTTGGAGAAAATATCGAATTGCGTTCACGGCGGACATCGAAAAGATGTACCTTCAAATTCGTATGAAGCCAGAGCATGCGAATTATCAACATATCGTTTGGCGGCACTCTTCTAATGTACCAGTCAAGGATTACATGTTACTGACAGTAACTTTTGGAACGAAAAGTGCTCCATATCTTGCTACCCGTGTTCTACAACAAGTGGCTTTGGACGAGAAGGATAAACACCCTATTGGAGCTCAAGCAGTGTTGAATGAATTCTACGTAGATGATCTGTTATCTGGAGCCGATACCATCGAACTCGCAACTGAAAAGCAGAATCAGTTGATTCAAATATTGCAATCGGGAGGCTTCAAGTTGCGGAAATGGGCTTCAAATTGTTCTGCTCTTTTAGAAAATGTAAGCGAAGAGCTTAGAGAAATCAAAGTACCATTGAATGTAGACGAAGGTGAACAAATCAAGGCGCTTGGAATGTTTTGGAAACCCTCAAATGACAGCTTGTGCTACTCTTTAATCTTAGACAGTCAGTCACGCAAATGGACAAAACGTACTATCTTGTCAGATGTTGCAAAGCTATTCGACCCCTTAGGTTGGGCAGCACCAACCATTATCATTGCAAAAATTTTGATGCAAAAGTTATGGCTAGCAAAAGTAGATTGGGACGAGCAAATACCATCAACCCTAGAAGCTGAGTGGATAAACTTCAGAGAAGAATTAACAGAACTGAACTCAGTTAAGCTGCCAAGATGGATACATTTTTCCGAATCGAACTCAAGCATTGAACTCCATGCGTTCTGTGATGCCTCCAACATGGCCTATGCTGCAGTGGTATATCTATGTATGACACATCCAGATGGAACCAGGAAAACGGCTCTAATATCTGCAAAAACAAAGGTTGCTCCTGTTAAAACAGTCTCCCTACCCCGACTAGAATTGTGTGGTGCAATGGTATCAGCTAAACTATTGAGCTACGTCTCAGATTCACTCAAACTTCCGCATTGTACAAAACATGCGTGGGCAGACTCCGAAATTGTTTTAGCTTGGTTAAGAGGGCACCCATCGAAGTGGAAAACCTTTATAGCCAACAGGGTTTCACATATTCATGATCTAATCGAACACACGGTGTGGCGTCATGTGCCTTCAAAGGAAAATCCTGCGGACTGTGCAACCAGAGGACTTCTGCCATCAAGTCTTATAAGACATAGTATATGGTGGAACGGACCGTCATGGTTAGAACTACCTAAACCATCGTGGCCCAAACAAAAGGATATAGCTGACACAAATTTAGAAATAAGAAAAACTCCAGTAAGATGCATGCAGGTGATTGCTGATAGAATCGAAGAAAACTTTTCATCACTCAAAAGGCTGCTAAGAGTAACTGCATATTGCTATCGCTTCAAATCAAAGGAAAAGGGGGACTTGAAATCATCAGAATTAGAAACGGTAATCATCATCTGGATAAAAGAAGCTCAACTCGAACACTTCTCAGAAGAAATCGCTTCCCTACAAAAGAAACAACCTTTAAAACCTAATACTCGCCTACTGAGGTTGACTCCGTTTATACATTCTGACGGATTACTGCGAGTGGGCGGAAGACTTAGATTTGCTGAGCTCAATTTCGATGAAAAACATCCAATCATTTTGCCAGACAAATGCCATTTGTCAAAACTCATTATCGACCAGACTCATAAAGACACGCTGCATGGTGGGCCCCAATTGATTATGAGAGTCCTCGCAAAGAGATACTGGATCCTAAATGTTCGAAACACTATCCGTTTGCATATACACAACTGCATCTCTTGCCATAAACAACGAGCTGAGACTCAAACTCAACTAATGGGAGATCTTCCGCGTCCAAGAGTGACAATGTCACGAACATTTAGTCGTGCAGGAGTTGATTACTGTGGGCCCTTCGATGTATTGCGATATCGAGGCAGAGGTTCAAAAACATACAAATGCTATGTAGCAGTATTTATTTGTATGGCGATCAAGGCTATCCATCTTGAATGTGTCACAGATCTAAGTGCACAAGTGTTCATCGCAGCATTCAGGAGATTCATAGCACGAAGAGGACTATGCAGCGACGTGTATTGCGATTGCGGAACAAATTTCATAGGAGGAGATGCAATCTTACGAAAAACCAAGCAACAAATGATTGACCAACTCAACATTGACATCGGAACTCATCTTGAAAGAGAAGGGGTGAAATTTCACTTCATTCCACCAGGATCTCCACATTTTGGTGGATTGTGGGAGTCAGGTGTGAAATCTACGAAATTCCATATGAAGCGAATTCTTGGAAACGCTACTCTCACCTATGAAGAGCTGTCCACCACCTTAGCCCAAATCGAAGCGTGTTTAAATTCGCGTCCTCTATACCCCACCAGTAATGATCCAAACGACATGACAGCATTGACACCGGCACACTTTCTAATAGGAGATATTTTGCTAACACCACCAGAGCCATCATTGCTTGACATCACCATCCATCGACTAGACAGGTGGCAACATGTACAACGTTTGTACCAATCTTTTTGGCAAAGATGGAACACCGAGTATTTAAGTCGTCTTCAACAACGACCGAAGTGGATGCAGAAACAGAAAAATGTAGAAATCGGCGACTTCCCCCATCACGATGGATTTTGGGTAGAATAATTGATACACATCCAGGAGCAGATGAACTCGTACGCGTAGTTACCGTAAAGACCAAAGACTCTATCATGAAACGACCAGTCGCGAAAATATGCTTGTTGCCAATCGAAAATGTAGAAAACACTCGCTCTAAAACGTAAAATCGCAACCATAACTTGTGTCGAATAGTCGTTCGTAATATACATGTAGGCTTCTTTGATCTCTTAAAAATCTAATTATGCACCAAAATATTAATCTGCACAAAATATTAATATACAAAACCTGTTTCATACCTCCGATGTCATCCACTCCCACCTAAAAAGGTTCCTATCTAAATCACAGCCAAGACACCTTTCCATCATTTGGTTAAAATTACAGATAGTAAAAGCAGTTGTTGTGACCTCAACGGTCCCAAGGCGGGGAGTATGTTTGGTATCCAAAGGGCCTCTAACCTGAAGACAGCATTCTCGCCTAAAAGAAAAGATAAAAACACAAAGTACCACGAAAATATTAGAGCAAAGGCAAAGAAACTTATCTGACAATACGGACGTCTCCACATCGAATCCTGCAATGTATCATCATCATACCTCTTGGAAGCAGCTAAAAAAAATAGAAATGAAATCATTAATTAAGGTAGATTGAATATTTACATAGAAGTAAGGTTAGGATCCACATATAATGCGTAGGGTAGTAGGTTTGTTTACATGTACATTAGAGGTTAGGATTCACATAATTAGATAAAATAGATTTAGATACTTACATTATGTTAGGAAACAGAAGTCATTCACACAACTAGCACAGAACATAAAACAAGTAAAAACAATGAATTGCAATTTACATAGGAACTTATACTCACCATTATATGCACTTAGAAGATGTCTTGCTATTGCACCACTCCACAACCAGATTGACATTTCTCAGTGTTTTACTCTTTTTCTCCTCGTTCTTCGTTAAGTTAGACATTTTTGTTGATCCCATAATTTTATAATTAAAAGGAGATGATTTAGTTCAAGAAAGAGATAGGGGAAAGGAAGGGGAAAACCTTCTAGAAAATTGTAATTAGAAAAAAACGGGGAAACGTTAAATTTTAGAGAAACCGTTGGAATTCAAAAATTCCAACAAAGATCGAAGAAAAATGTAAGAGTCGAAGTAAGTCCTGCTACGCGACGGTATCGGAAACTTTAATCTAGTAGAAAACAATTGATATCAAAAAATTAAATCAACAAGAAATCAAATATTCCTCCAACACGATAAAAGATCACAAAATTAAGTTGTGCAGTGGTGCGATCTCTAGAAAGCATTGTCAATTAAGAATTAGTTTTTTTCTTTACTCGTGAACTCTCCATAAATCACAATTAATTAATAACTAGGATTTTCTTACTCGTGAACTCAGTTTGTGAAAATTAAGAATCTGAACAGTGACGATTTTGTTAATATATAAGTGATTCTCTAATTAGCTTGTTTTATTTCATAGACCCATCCAACAAAAAGTAAAAGCAAACCAGTTTTAAAGGTAAGGTACATAGGAGCTTCTGTGGCTCAGTGCCTAACATTGTCATAATCAGTGGAATGCAAGTTCGATCCCGGAAAGTGCACTTGGTATTTTATTCCGTAATTGGTTGCGTAGTCGTAATTTTTTTTATTGGTTAGAGACAAAGGAATTTAGTGAAAATTCTTTTTTTTGTGATCGTCCTTAAAACACTTATATAACTAATAATCATAATCCATTATAAAAACGAATTCAAAATTTTCAAGGACTTGTTCCTTTCTTTCCGCAGAGTTCAGATTAATACGCGCACAGGTCAGCCACTAATATAACTACTAATCGTAATACATTATAAAAACGAACTCAAAATTTTACAGGAATAATCCCTTTCTTTGCGCAGAGTTCAGATTAATACGCGCACAGGCGAGATACAAATATAACTGATAATCATAATCCATTGTAAAAACGAATTCAAAATTTTACAGGAATAATCCCTTTCTTTGCGCAGAGTTCAGATTAATACGCGCACAAGTGAGTCACTAATATAACTAATAATCATAATCAATTATAAAAACGAATTCAAAATTTTACAGGAATAATCCCTTTCTTTGCGCAGTGTTCAAATTAATACGCGCACAGGTGAGTCACTAATATGATTACTAACCATAATCAATTATAAAACGAATGCAAAACTTTTACAGGAATAATGCCATTGTTTGAGCAGAGTTCAAATTAATACGCGCACAGGTGAGTCACTAACATAACTAATAATCATAATCATTTATAAAAACGAACTCAAAATTTTACAGGAATAATCCCTTTCTTTGCGCAGTGTTCAAATTAATAAACGCACAAGTCAGTCACTAACATAACTAATAATCATAATGCATTATAAAAACGAATTCAAAATTTTAAAGGAATAATCCCTTTCTTTGCGCAGAGTTCAGATTAATACGCGCACAGGTCAGTCACTAATATAACTAATAATCGTAATCCATTATAAAAACGAATTCAAAGTTTTACAGGAATAATCCCTTTCTTTGCGTAGAGTTCAAATAAACACGCACACAGTTCAGTCACAAATATAACTTATAGTCATAATCAATTATAAAAACTAATTCAAAATTATACAGGAATAATCCCTTTCTTCGCACAGAGTTCAAATTAATTCGCGCACAGGTGAGCCACTAACATAACTAATAATCATAATGCATTATAAAAACGAACTCAACATTTTACATGAATAATCGCTGTCTTTGCGCAGAGTTTAAATTAATACGCGCACAGGTGAGCCACTAATATATCTAATAATCATAATATATTATAAAAACGAATTCAAAATTTTACAGGAATAATCCCTTTCTTTGCGGAGAGTTCAGATTAATACGCACACAAGTGAGTCACTTATATAACTAATAATCATAATCCATTACAAAAACGAATTCAAAATTTTACATGAATAATCCCTTTCTTTGCGCAGAGTTCAAATTAATACGCGCACAGGTGAGCCACTAACATAACTAATAATCATAATGCATTATAAAAACGAATTCAAAATTTTACAGGAATAATGCCTTTGTTTGCGCAGTGTTCAAATTAATACACGCACTGGTCAGTCACTAATATAACTTGTAATCATAATCAATTATAAAAACGAATTCAAAATTTTACAGGATTAATTCCTTTGGCCAGTGTCAACACAAAGCTAATCAAACAGTTCACCCGACCACAAAACTTTGGTCCCCATTGAAACGATGTCCTAGTAATGCTGAAATTCGGGTGGATCAACTGACACATATCGCGCACCAGTTCCATTAGACTCTGCAAAGCTGGACAGGTGAAGAACCTGTGTAACAAGGTGCCTTCACCAGAACAAACTGTGCAGATCCTCTGAACCCGCCGGTCGATATGTGACAACTGATTAGGATGCATAAGACTGTGATGCAGCAATTTGAATGCTACATCAGCATCTTTGTAACTAGAAGGATAACTGTAGACTACTCTGCAAGTTATCCCTCCCATCACGCCCATATTCACCCCGAGGTGTGTTCGCCATCTGTTGTATCCTGTGTACTCCGGAGGTCTTATTGACATAAGCACGTCACGGAGCACACGTGTTGTAAGTGTTCTGAAAGGTGTGTGAGGCGGTCTGTCCAGAACGAAAGCATCTTCCAACTTAGTGCCAGGGTCACTGGTCTCAAGTTGGCGAAATCTCTTCCGCGCAGAAGCCGCCAGGTCGTGAAGTTGTGGAGTGTTCGTGTTTATTCGACAGTTTCCAGAGATATCAATAATATCTCCGAGAACTGTCAGTGTATGCGTGTCAGCTTCAAAACCTCGAGCATTACTGAACACTGAATCTATTAATTCAGGATTAAACCTGATTGGAATCGACGCGAATTGCGTGTACCGCAGAGCATTCCACTTAAGGTGAAATGCTGGCCTGATTCTGCCCCAGGTCTGAATCGTTGAGATTAGATCCTGTGGCCAGTCACGAGAATAGGGTGTTCGAACAGAGAGCAGGTAGTAATACTCCCCTATGCCGATCCCTCCCAGTACATTCACCCACAGTTGAGAAATTAAGGTGTCTCTCTGGCAAAACACTCGTTGGAATGCACGCACTTGGAGACACCTTGATTTCACAACCAAGTTAGTGAGACCTAATCCACCTATCTTGACTGGCAGACAGAGCGTGCTTTCAGCAACCCATCGTCTTCCGCACCAAAAGGCGTCTATCGCTTTTGCTTGAAGAAGACCTACGAAGCCTTCATCAAACGTCTCAGACTTTAGCAGATGAACGATGGACGAGGTAATCAAATAGTCCGATATACACACCTAAATACTTCAGGCAAGTATTAGTCCATTGGATGTTCAGTGGAGTCTCTGTACGATCTCTCCACCTTCCACACCACAAGCCTTGACTCTTGCTAAGGTTGATTTTAGCGCTCGCTATACGTTCGTACTGTTCGAAAACAGCACGAGCGACCGGAAAAGCTTCATCTCTTGTCACGAAAATAGAAAGGTCATCCGCATATGCCAACATAAGAGGCCTCACATTGGTATATGGTAGATGCACTGAATATTGTCCGAGCATTCGACGAAGATTCACCAGTAGCGGCTCCAACGAAAGATCATAAAGCATACCTGACAATGGACAGCCCTGTCTGATACCTCGATGAAACGAGATAGGAGCCAGAACCTGTCCTTGATGCTTAATCAAAATCGCTGAATCTCTATACAGTTTCCCGATGATATCGAGCCACCTGGGCGGGAACCCAAATGCCTCGAAAGCAGTCAGGAGATACTCGTGCGAGACGCTATCAAAAGCCTTTTGCTGGTCAAGAGAAATCATGGCCATTTGTGTACCTGTCTGTTCATGGTAGGCAAACAAATGTTTGGCTACCGCGATGTTGTCGTAGATACTACGACCAGGAACACAATAGGACTGTTCCGGGTGTATTACCGAAGCAATCACTGAGCGGAGTATCGCCCCTAATGCTTTGCAGACGATTTTGTAGTCAACATTGCATAGGGTCACTGGCCTCCAGTTCCCCATCCTCTGCAAATCTCCTTTCTTTGGAATCAATCGCATAACAGACCTCCTCCAACTAGAAGGAAAGTCTGAATGTGTCTCAATCGCCGAATTGAAGACTTCCAAAAGGTCAGGAATTAATAAATCCCTGAAACGTATGAAGAATTCTGGAGTCAAGCCGTCATAACCAGGTGAAGTGTGTCGCCTTAGATCCTTTGTCGCAGCGATCATATCCTCCAATGTGATTGCTGTATCCAGGAATTCCTTGCTGTCTTCAGAGAAAATGGGAATATTCTCAAGAAATTCATGAGTGGTCGAGGATGTTGTCGACGTCGATTCAGAGTAGAGACTACTGTAATAGTCTCGAATAAATTCTGATAGCTGTTGTCCGTTGAGGACTTGTCCAGATTCATCAACTATCGATTCGACTTCACAAGAAGCAGTACGTCGTCTAGTTGCCTGAAAGAAGTACTCGGTCGGAGAATCGCCTTCCCTCAGCCAGCGTGACTGGCTGCGCAGCACAAACTCCAAGCTGTGCTTGTAAGTTTGTGTTGCCAAGCGTTCCTTTATTCTGTTAAAATAAAGAATCAACTCCGGCTGAGTTGGGAGAAGAGCTGCCACCCGAGATACTTCGGCCGACAAGCTAGAAGCTTGATACCCACTTCGATTGAAATTCGCTTCGATAAAAGATCGAATTTGGAGCTTTCCAACATCCCACCATTGACTAAGAAGAGGAAAGTCACCTTTTCTCTCTTGCCAATCGTGCCAGAATTCAGTGAATTCATTGATGAACTGCTCGGAATTCAACAAATAGTTGTTGAATATCCAGTATGCAGTTCTTCTTTCAACTAGAGTGCTGGTTGCCACTACAAGAACGTGATCGCTAACGGAACACACTTCATGAGTGACACCAACGAAATGTTCTAGTATTCCAGGTGAGACGTAAAGTCTATCGATTCTGGAGCCTGCGAGACTTCCATGGATATTTCGCGAGACCCTCGTGTATGATCTAGTCGTAGGGTGCATCCAACGATAGATATCCACGAGTCTGAAAACACGGACAAAATTCCTCAACCGAGTAGCATTGACAGAGTTGAACTCAACTCCGGAATGCCGATCCATTGAGGGATTTAGCGTGCAGTTGAAATCACCTCCGAAGATAGTTTCGCCACTAAAATTCACCAGACAGGATTGAACACTATCAAGAACTTGTCTTGTAATGTCCTGGTCATGAGGAAGGTACACGTTTACTACCTTGATGTGTTTGTCTTGAACGACAAAGTCCAAGGAAGAAGCGAAGCCTGGAAAGATATCTGTATATACAGGAGACGATAGTGTAAATTTGTTGGATACAATGATTGCCACCCCTGAGCCTCGGCGAGGCGCAGGTGTGGCAAATATTGCATAGCCAGTGTGCAAATAAGCATAACGCTCAAGGTGTGTATACGTGTCTTGTGTAAAATTCGTCTCCTGCAGAAGTGTAATGTCTATATCGAACATTTTGGCATGTTCGATAGTACTGTGTAGTCTTGTATGAGCACTTAAACCCCCGGTGTTAAGACAGCCTATCTTACACATTCACAGAGATAAGAAGCTCAAACGATGATGGTACGACGTCTATTGACGAGGAGAATCGACCAAGCGATGCTCCTGTATCAACTCCTCCACCTTCCTATGGAGTCGATCTAACCGGGATATACCGTTGTACTTCCCCTTCTTCTTGCACTCCTCTTGTAGGAGTAGAAGTTGGGGAAGTAGCAATTCCGGCTTCCCCAGCTCCTCCACAAGAATACTCCAGATTTTGCCTGAATTCTTCTTGTACAGGAGCCGGGCAAGAATCCTGGAGATCTTCTCCCTAGGAAGGGTTTCCATCCCCTTCGAGACCTCAAATTGGCTACCAGCCGAAAATGTGCTACCACACGACTCGTAGCCACTGAAGCTCGAGAGACCAGTCTCATCAAAACCGGTCATATCGCAGTCCGACAGCTGCTCGAGAGACACTTCCTTGTCTCTCACAACAACCTTCGAGCCGCAAGCACCACTATGGTCCTCCTCCGAGTGGGGCCGTTTTGATGCGACTGCCTTTGCTGGCTCTGGAGGAGGCAGCATCGCCCGGTCCACCTTCGTCTTCCTCCTCGTCCTCCTTTTTTTACCTACTTGGCTATTCGACTCCTCGTCGGAAGTAGCCATGCTTCGCGTGCCGACGTGGCACCGTTTATAGCCGGAATTTTTTTTGCCTCTAAGACAACTTCAGGCACTTTAGCCACTGGCTGCTCCAATATAGCAGGCTGAGTGCTGGCAGAAAGTTCCTTCTCCGGAGCCACTACTGTAGCAGTGGTTTCCTTCGAAGGAGCCTTCTGTTCAGCCTTCTTTCCGCTTCTCTTGGGGCAGTCAGCAATAAAATGCCCTACCAAATGGCAAGCATGGCATTTCGCTTCGGTGCCCACGTCTATCCAGTATCTCGAGCCGGATATGCTCAGGTAGAAGCCTGACGGAAGCGTACATCCCTTATTTAAAGTGATGGACGCTTCCCGGCTGGTACCGAAGATACCCCGCCCGAGACCCTCGTCCCCAATTTTGATAGGAATGGCGCGAACCTTTCCATGAACCTTCCCGAATCTCCCAAGGAAATTCGCGAGGTCTTCATGTTGGGCTCGCATAGGGACCCGTGAAAACACGACCTTCGTGGGCTTCTCTTTTAGCGGGAATGGAACGAGGTGTCTACCCTCCACCACGATGCCCTCAAGCATGAGCTTGGTAGCGCTTTCGAGGGTCGTGGTGTAGACCTCGACCATTCCTCCAGCTATAATTCCCATAGAGAACAGCTGTTCACTGGAGATGACTCGGAAGATTGCCTTCAGGTATGCAGTCTGAGGACATCCTCTGATGTGCTCCAACTGCATCCCGTAGCTCTCGTCCTGCCATCTCCCGTCAAAGAAGCCCTGGAGACCCGTACTGGTCTTGGGCCGAGGCTTACCTGCGTCCAATGGGGCTGGACGAGGAGTGATGCCCTTACTAAAAATTTCTAAGGGTGAACCCTTATTGAAACTGCCACTTACCTGTTGGGCATAGGATATCCCTACGACTAACGCTGGGGATCGTAGTGCTGCTTCTGAGCTCACTGCTGTTGCTTCTGGTGTCTTCTTCGAGGTATTTCCTTTCGTTGAAGAAAGCGGTGGCCTCATTATAACACCGCTAGGCTTTGGCGCTGACTTCGAGGCCGTTTCGACCACTTCCTTCAACGTAGGATGTTGTCCTGGCCTCGAAGACGTCGATGGAACATTAGCTAAAGATGCAGCCACAGATGCTGCAGCAAAAGCTATGGGCTTTGGAACTAATGCTCCACCCTCTTCTTGGACAGCTACGGCTGTCTCCGCAATATTCTTCTCCAAGGAAGACGGCTGCACTTCTTTGCTGCTGCTGGCCTTTTCAGTTGGGCCCTTAGTGGCCTTTTTTTTGGGCCCTTGATATGTTTTGGAGGAAGAAGAAGCATTCGTGCTCTTCTTCCTCCTACCATTTGATTTGGGGGGATCATCAGTCCCCCCAGAATCGCTGCTGCTGCACGTACTCATATGAGTGCGGCAGGATTTTTTTTATATTTTTTCAATAGAAAATTTTATTAATATTATTTGGATAAACTTTCTCACTCCAAACTATAAATTTTACTGTTCAAACTAAAAATTTTTAAAATTTTGACGTTGCCATGGCAACGACCAAAATTAAATTAAATGCTAGAGCTGTCACACAATTTTTAATTTTGCCCTTTTTTCAATATTTTTTAGATTAGTTTTTTTCACTAAACTTTTCACAAAATAAGTTTTTGAAACACACACTCACTAACTGTTCCTGTCAATTCTAGCTTTTTCACTATTATTACCCGGGATATCTTAAAATCTTACGGAGTTCAAATCGACACGTCCGCTCTCTAGAATAATAATAATAATAATAATTCTTTATTAACAAGCACAAGTGAGTTACATAATACTCTTTTATGTGTGCCTAATCAAATTCATAAATAAGAAACAAAATTTTACAGTGAAAGAAAAAAAGAAAAAATATTAGCGACAATTAAAAATTATAAATGATATGAGAAAATGAAAGAAAATTTAAGCAAATAAAAAGAAAGAAAACAAAGATAATAACAACAGTAAAATCAAAAAGATAAAGATTTGCATAATTATATATTAATCGATTGAAAGAACATGTAACACTTGGATTTGAAGTTCCGAGCATTCACAATGAGGCGAACATCTACAGGTAAAGCATTCCATACTCTAACACCAAGAACAGGGAAAGATCTCGAGCTAAGCAGTAACTTGTGGGTAGGAATCAATAGTTGTCTGGTTCTACTAGATGATAAAGACTGAAAATAATTTAATAAGTAATCCGGGCATCGGCCATGGATCACTTTATGGATCATTAAGCAAATACGATATTGTAAATATATATCCAAGGAACATCCTAAGATTTTCCGAACAAACTGTGATATGTGATCATATCTTTTCAAATGAAATATGTACCGAGCACATGAATTAAAAGCTACGTTAAGACGTCTGCGACTATGGCTGTCTAAACCACAATAAATAACATCACCATAAATAATCAGGGGGGTATAAGCGTTTTAACGAGTCTAAGCCGAATTTTGAAAGGCGTGTATGCTGCGTGACGCCAAAGAGCCTTTAAAGAAGCATAAATCTTACCAGTTAAACTTGAGATATGATCAGCCCAAGTCATCCTAGAATTAAATACGATACCCAAATTCTTAACCTTAGAGGAAAAAGGAATTACTGTACTATTGATAATCACTGGAGGAAGAACAGAGGTGTCTATATTACGATGGTACACTACCATGACTTGAGATTTGGCAGGATTTAAGTTAATTGCTGCAAGATCTATATTTAGTTTCTCAATGCCCATAGAGATAAGTGAAACGGGAACAGAAAGGGAAATCTGCACATCATCAGCATAAAGTTGGGTATGGCATTCAGAGGTACATGTCTGTAGGTCATTAACATATAGGGAGAAAAGTAGGGGCCCAAGGATAGAGCCTTGTGGAACGCCTGATGTTATCTTTAGAGCAGCAGAATGACGCGATTCACACACTACGGTCTGATTACGATTTATTAAGTAATTATGAATTAACTTAACAGCCACCAAACTAAATTGATGACGAGAAATAAGCTTATCCAAGATTATAGTAAAGTCTACGGAGTCATAAGCTTTCGAGAAGTCAAGCAGTGCAAGTATCGTTACTTCTTTATTTTCAATGCCACGGCGAATTCTTTCAGCAAGGTATAAAAGGGAGGATACAGTGCTATGTTTTGCCCGAAAATCCGATTGGAAGTCTGATAGGAGTTTGTTCTTCTCAATAAAACTGGTAATCTGTGTTGACATAATTTTTTCCAGCACCTTGGAAAAGAAAGGTAAAATACTAATTGGTCTATAATCGGCAGGCACAGAACGTCTACGTACCTTTGGAATAGGAGTAACGCGGCTGGCCTTCCATAAGGAAGGGAAGTTGGAGGTGGTAAAAATAGTATTAAAAATATGAGTTACAGGTTTTATAATGAATGGCAAAATAATTCTAATGAATCTTGGATCAACACCATCAAAACCAATGGCATTAGACTTAACACTTTTAAATGCTATAATAACATCAACTATCGAGATAAAATGAAAAGAAAATGTTGGCTTATCGAAATCCACATCATGGTCAACTAGTTCAGGCATGGAAAAAGGCAATATAGCACTAGAGGAGGAAGACGGAAAATTTCCAATAAAATGTGCGTTGAGGTGATCAGGATCAACATCACAACTGACATTATTTTTGGTTAAGCCTAAGTTGCGAATATTTTGCCATAATTTACGAGCTGGAAGAGAAGTGTCAAGTCTCTTTCGCATAAATTCGTTCTTAGTCTTACGAATGACAGAAGAGGTAATATTGCGCAACTTTTTATAATTAATCCATAGATAGTCTCCACCAAAACGTTTCCATTGCGAGTAAGCAAAATTTCGTTCCGCGATTAGTTTTAGCATACAAGAGTTCATCCAAGGGCATTCAGCACGAACTTTAATCCTTTTTTGTGGAACAAAGAAGTCATAGAGTGAATTGATTGTATTTGTAAACATGGATACTTGCATGTCGACATTATTAGTTAAATATATATGATCAAAGTAAGTACTATTTAAAGCGGCGTAAAGGCCGTCAACATGTAGTCTACTATAATTTCTATATAAAAAAGTATTATTTGTGCGATTTTTCAAAAACTCAATCGCGAACGAAACCAGAACCGCAAAGTGATCCGAGATACCAGGAAGAGCCACTGTAGTCTGCGAAGCAACTAAGTCCAAACCATCAGATATAAAAAGGTCCAATAGAGATTCACCATTTTGGTGAATACGGGTTGGAAGAGTATTGATTATGTTGAGGTTCAATGCTTTTAATTTATTAATAAAATTATCCTGTAGTGAATCATTTTTTAGCATATTTATGTTGAAATCACCGCAGATAATATTGGTTTGATAAGTTGGACAAAGTTGCGCAAATACCTCGAACAAGCAATCGAGACTTCTAACGGAAGGAGGTTTGTATACACATGCGAGTAATAATTTAGTAGTGTTGGAAGCTACTTCAATGATCAAATACTCAGGGCCTAAGTAAAGGCTATTAGATTCACAAATAATTTTTGCTTTAAGATTATTTCTTAAATAAATAGCAACACCCCCACCTACAGCATACTGCCTGTCATTACGAAACAAGGAAAACCCAGGAAAATCAAACTCACAGCAACTAATACTGGGGTGTAGCCACGTTTTTCAGAAATACATATAGCATCAAGGCCACTTTTCATAAAAATGTATTTAAACTCCTCAAAAGATGATCGCAAACTCCTAGCATTAATATGACAGACATTAAAGTTCTTATTATGAGAACTAATGAAACCAGAGATCAGTTCCTGCTCATTTATGTTGTCAGGGCATGCAATACCACTAAAATGTGTCATACCACTTGAAAATACTCACATCCACAAACTGAAAGAACAAAAATAAATAAACATGCAAATCCAATACAAAAGAAAAAATTGTATCATCTGAAAAAATTAACTGAAACAAAACTGAAAATAGAAAAAGGAAAGTAAAGTAAAACATAATAATAATTCAAATCTAAATAAAATCATAATGTCTATACTGTGAACAATAATAAGCACCTAATTCAACAATTCAACCAAAATTAGTTTTCAAATTTAAATATACACAAGGTAAATGCAATGCTACGAGCTAAACAATGATAAGGTGTAATGTAATTAAATGGATTTTAGATCGTTTACACTCAACATTATAATACTGTCATTATCACCATGTTTCTTTATAAAAACAGTTCCAAACTTTGTGAAGACAGAAGAAAGTTTACCATTTCTTTTGAGTTGCATAGCATTCGCAAAAATATTTCTGTTGGCTTTAGTAAGACTCTCAGCGGCGTAAATACCAGTATTCCCAGTAAGACCAATATCAGTCAGCTTCGGTTTTGCTTTCTTTATACTGCTGATGAAGGAAATTTTATCAGTTAGACTGAGGAATTTAACAATAATTATTGGCAGCCTATTTTTGTTGTTATGTGATATGCGCGGCCTGAAGCTGGACGGCTGCTGCTGAACCGAACATTTCATGACGTCAATAAGAGATTGAATAATAGAAGAACAGTTTTCATGAGGTAGCATTGGTATTCCAGTGATGATAACGTCATATGCAAGAATTTTTTTTTCTAACATGTCGACTCTATGATCAACAGCAGATGTTTGTTTTTTTACATCATCGATAGCACTTCTGTTGGCCTCAACTTGTATATTTATTTTAGATGTAAATTCATCTAGATTTGGAATACACTACTATGCTGTTCGTTCAAAAGTCCAATTTTAGCAGATACTTCTTTTAATATAGAACTTTCACTTGATTTAATCAATGCAGCAATGCTTTCCAATGTAACTGGACACTCCGATGATGATCCACATTTAGCACGTGTTGTTACAACCGGTGGCCCCATATTGATTTAATTATATTAATTCAGAAGATTATTCAAAGAGAATAGTGCTAATCGTGCACAAAGAATTAATCACATCAAATGAGCAACACAATAGCAAGATCAGAACGAGTTAGCACCGAAATAAGCAAACAGAAATAATTGAAAACTGTACAGACTATAAATTTGTTCACAGAGACCAAAGACAACCTACTCGCTTAACATCCTACACTGTAATACCGCAACATACAATAATCCATCCCTTTCTTTGCGCAGAGTTCAAATTAATAACGAGCATAGGTGAGACACTAATATAATTACTAACCATAATCAATTATAAAACGAATTGAAAACATTTACAGGAATATTGCCTTTGTTTGAGCAGAGTTCAAATTAATACGCGCACAGGTGAGCCACTAACATAACTAATAATCACAATGCATTATAAAAACGAACTCAAAATTTTACATGAATAATCGCTGTCTTTGCGCAGAGTTTAAATTAATACGCGCAAAGGTGAAACACTAACATAATTAATAATCATTATCCATTATAAAAACGAATTAAAAGTTTTACAGGAATAATGCCTTCTTTGCGCAGAGTTCAAATTAGTACGCGCACAGGTGAATCACTAATATAACTAATAATCATAATCCATAATAAAAACGAATTCAAAATTTTACATGAATAATCCCTTTCTTTGCGTAGAGTTCAAGCAAATACGCGCACAGGTCAGTCACTAATATAACTTATAATCATAATCAATTATAAAAACGAATTCAAAATTTTACATGAATAATCCCTTTCTTTGCGCAGAGTTCAAATTAATACGCGCACAGGTGAGCCACTAACATAACTAAAAGTCATAATGCATTATAAAAACGAATTCAAAATTTACAGGCATAATGCCTTTGTTTGAGCAGAGTTCAAATTAATACGCGCACAGGTGAGTCACTAACATAACTAATAATCATAATCCTTTATAAAAACGAATTCAAAATTTTACAGGAATAATCCCTTTCTTTGCGTAGAGTTCAATCAAATACGCGCACAGGTCACTAATATAACTTATAATCATAATCAATTATAAAAACGAATTCAAAATTTTACAGGAATAATCCCCTTCTTTGCGCAGAGTTCAAATTAATACGAGCATAGGTGAGTCACTAATATAATTACTAACCATAATCAATTATAAAATGAATTCAAAACATTTACAGGAATATTGCCTTTGTTTGAGCAGAGTTCAAATTAATACGCGCACAGGTGAGCCACTAACATAACTAATAATCATAATGCATTATAAAAGCGAACTCGAAATTTTACATGAATAATCGCTGTCTTTGCGCAGAGTTTAAATTAATACGCGCACAGGTGAAACACTAACATAATTAATAATCATTATGCATTATAAAAACGAATTCAATGTTTTACAGGAATAATGCCTTCTTTGCGCAGAGTTCAAATTAGTACGCGCACAGGTGAATCACTAATATAACTAATAATCATAATCCATAATAAAAACGAATTCAAAATTTTACATGAATAATCCCTTTCTTTGCGTAGAGTTCAAACAAATACGCGCACAGGTCAGTCACTAATATAACTTATAATCATAATCAATTATAAAAACGAATTCAAAATTTTACAGGAATAATCCCTTTCTTTGCGTAGAGTTCAAATTAATACGAGCATAGGTGAGTCACTAATATAATTACTAACCATAATCAATTATAAAACGAATTCAAATCATTTACAGGAATATTGCCTTTGTTTGAGCAAAGTTCAAATTAATACGCGCAGAGGAGAGCCACAAACATAACTAATAATCATAATGCATTATAAAAACGAACTCAAAATTTTACATGAATAATCGCTGTCTTTGCGCAGAGTTTAAATTAATACGCGCACAGGTGAAACACTAACATAATTAATAATCATTATCCATTATAAAAACGAGTTCAAAGTTTTACAGGAATAATGCCTTCTTTGCGCAGAGCTCAAATTAATACGCGCACAGTTGAGTCACTAACATAACTAAAAGTCATAATGCATTATAAAAACGAATTCAAAATTTTACAGGCATAATGCCTTTGTTTGAGCAGAGTTCAAATTAGTACGCGCACAGTTGAGTCACTAATATAACTATTAATCGTAATCCATTATAAAAACGAATTCAAAATTTTACAGGAATAATCCCTTTCTTTGCGTAGAGTTCAAATAAATACGCGCACAGGTCAGTCACTAATATAACTTATAGTCATAATCAATTATAAAAACTAATTCAAAATTATACAGGAATAATCCCTTTCTTTGCACAGAGTTCAAATTAATATGCGCACAGGTGAGTCATTAATATAATTACTAATCATAATCAATTATAAAACGAATTCAAAACTTTTACAGGCATAATGCCTTTGTTTGAGCAGAGTTCAAATTAATACGCACACAGGTGAGTCACTAACATGACTTATAATAATAATCAATTATAAAAACGAATTCAAAATTTTACAGGAATAATTCCTTTCTTTGCGCAGCGTTCAAATTAATACGCGCACAAGTGAGCCACTAACATAACTAATAATCATAATGCATTACAAAAACGAACTCAACATTTTACATGAATAATCGCTGTCTTTGCGCAGAGTTTAAATTAATACGCGCACAGGTGAGCCACTAATATATCTAATAATCATAATATATTATAAAAACGAATTCAAAATTTTACAGGAATAATCCCTTTCTTTGCGTAGAGTTCAAATAAATACGCGCACAGGTCAGTCACTAATATAACTTATAGTCATAATCAATTATAAAAACTAATTCAAAATTATACAGGAATAATCCCTTTCTTTGCACAGAGTTCAAATTAATACGCGCACAGGTGAGTCATTAATATAATTACTAATTATAATCAATTATAAAACTAATGCAAAACTTTTACAGGCATAATGCCTTTGTTTGAGCAGAGTTCAAATTAATACGCGCACAGGTGAGTCACTAACATGACTTATAGTCATAATCCATTACAAAAACGAATTCAAAATTTTACAGGAGTTGTCCCTTCTTTTCGCAGGGTTCAGATTAATACGCGCACAGGTCAGTCACTAATATAACTAATAATCGTAATCCATTATAAAAACGAATTCAAAATTTTACAGGAATAATCCCTTTCTTTGCGTAGAGTTCAAACAAATACGCGCACAGGTCAGTGACTAATATAACTTATAATCACAATCAATTATAAAAACGAATTCAAAATTTTACAGGAATAATCCCTTTCTTTGCGCAGAGTTCAAATTAATACGCGCACAGGTGAGCCACTAATATAATTACTAACCATAATCAATTATAAAGCGAATTGAAAACATTTACAGGAATAATGCCTTTGTTTGAGCAGAGTTCAAATTAATACGCGCACAGGTGAGTCACTAACAAACTAATAATCATAATCCTTTATAAAAACGAATTCAAAATTTTACAGGAATAATCCCTTTCTTTGCGTAGAGTTCAATCAAATACGCGCACAGGTCACTAATATAACTTATAATCATAATCAATTATAAAAACGAATTCAAAATTTTACAGGAATAATCCCCTTCTTTGCGCAGAGTTCAAATTAATACGAGCATAGGTGAGTCACTAATATAATTACTAACCATAATCAATTATAAAATGAATTCAAAACATTTACAGGAATATTGCCTTTGTTTGAGCAGAGTTCAAATTAATACGCGCACAGGTGAGCCACTAACATAACTAATAATCATAATGCATTATAAAAGCGAACTCGAAATTTTACATGAATAATCGCTGTCTTTGCGCAGAGTTTAAATTAATACGCGCACAGGTGAAACACTAACATAATTAATAATCATTATGCATTATAAAAACGAATTCAATGTTTTACAGGAATAATGCCTTCTTTGCGCAGAGTTCAAATTAGTACGCGCACAGGTGAATCACTAATATAACTAATAATCATAATCCATAATAAAAACGAATTCAAAATTTTACATGAATAATCCCTTTCTTTGCGTAGAGTTCAAACAAATACGCGCACAGGTCAGTCACTAATATAACTTATAATCATAATCAATTATAAAAACGAATTCAAAATTTTACAGGAATAATCCCTTTCTTTGCGTAGAGTTCAAATTAATACGAGCATAGGTGAGTCACTAATATAATTACTAACCATAATCAATTATAAAACGAATTCAAATCATTTACAGGAATATTGCCTTTGTTTGAGCAAAGTTCAAATTAATACGCGCAGAGGAGAGCCACAAACATAACTAATAATCATAATGCATTATAAAAACGAACTCAAAATTTTACATGAATAATCGCTGTCTTTGCGCAGAGTTTAAATTAATACGCGCACAGGTGAAACACTAACATAATTAATAATCATTATCCATTATAAAAACGAGTTCAAAGTTTTACAGGAATAATGCCTTCTTTGCGCAGAGCTCAAATTAATACGCGCACAGTTGAGTCACTAACATAACTAAAAGTCATAATGCATTATAAAAACGAATTCAAAATTTTACAGGCATAATGCCTTTGTTTGAGCAGAGTTCAAATTAGTACGCGCACAGTTGAGTCACTAATATAACTATTAATCGTAATCCATTATAAAAACGAATTCAAAATTTTACAGGAATAATCCCTTTCTTTGCGTAGAGTTCAAATAAATACGCGCACAGGTCAGTCACTAATATAACTTATAGTCATAATCAATTATAAAAACTAATTCAAAATTATACAGGAATAATCCCTTTCTTTGCACAGAGTTCAAATTAATATGCGCACAGGTGAGTCATTAATATAATTACTAATCATAATCAATTATAAAACGAATTCAAAACTTTTACAGGCATAATGCCTTTGTTTGAGCAGAGTTCAAATTAATACGCACACAGGTGAGTCACTAACATGACTTATAATAATAATCAATTATAAAAACGAATTCAAAATTTTACAGGAATAATTCCTTTCTTTGCGCAGCGTTCAAATTAATACGCGCACAAGTGAGCCACTAACATAACTAATAATCATAATGCATTACAAAAACGAACTCAACATTTTACATGAATAATCGCTGTCTTTGCGCAGAGTTTAAATTAATACGCGCACAGGTGAGCCACTAATATATCTAATAATCATAATATATTATAAAAACGAATTCAAAATTTTACAGGAATAATCCCTTTCTTTGCGTAGAGTTCAAATAAATACGCGCACAGGTCAGTCACTAATATAACTTATAGTCATAATCAATTATAAAAACTAATTCAAAATTATACAGGAATAATCCCTTTCTTTGCACAGAGTTCAAATTAATACGCGCACAGGTGAGTCATTAATATAATTACTAATTATAATCAATTATAAAACTAATGCAAAACTTTTACAGGCATAATGCCTTTGTTTGAGCAGAGTTCAAATTAATACGCGCACAGGTGAGTCACTAACATGACTTATAGTCATAATCCATTACAAAAACGAATTCAAAATTTTACAGGAGTTGTCCCTTCTTTTCGCAGGGTTCAGATTAATACGCGCACAGGTCAGTCACTAATATAACTAATAATCGTAATCCATTATAAAAACGAATTCAAAATTTTACAGGAATAATCCCTTTCTTTGCGTAGAGTTCAAACAAATACGCGCACAGGTCAGTGACTAATATAACTTATAATCACAATCAATTATAAAAACGAATTCAAAATTTTACAGGAATAATCCCTTTCTTTGCGCAGAGTTCAAATTAATACGCGCACAGGTGAGCCACTAATATAATTACTAACCATAATCAATTATAAAGCGAATTGAAAACATTTACAGGAATAATGCCTTTGTTTGAGCAGAGTTCAAATTAATACGCGCACAGGTGAGTCACTAACAAACTAATAATCATAATCCTTTATAAAAACGAACTCAAAATTTTACAGGAATAATCCCTTTCTTTGCGCAGTGTTCAAATTAATACGCGCACTTGTCAGTCACTAATATAACTTGTAATCATAATCAATTATAAAAACGAATTCAAAATTTTACAGGAATAATCCCTTTATTTGCGCAGAGTTCAGATTAATACGCCCACAAGTGAGTCACTTATTGTTTGGTATCCAAAGGGCCTCTTACCTCAAGACAGCATTCTCGCCTAAAAGAAAAGATAAAAACACAAAGTACCACGAAAATATTAGAGCAAACGCAAAGAAACTTATCTGACAATACGGACGTCTCCACATCGAATCCTGCAATGTATCATCATCATACCTCTTGGAAGCAGCTAAAAAAAATAGAAATGAAATCATTAATTAAGGTAGATTGAATATTTACATAGAAGTAAGGTTAGGATTCACACGTAATGCGTAGGGTAGTAGGTTTGTTTACATGTACATTAGAGGTTAGGATTCACATAATTAGATAAAATAGATTTAGATACTTACATTATGTTAGGAAACAGAAGTCATTCACAAAACTAGCACAGAACATAAAACAAGTAAAAACAATGAATTACAATTTACATAGGAACTTATACTCACCATTATATGCACTTAGAAGATGTCTTGCTATTGCACCACTCCACAACCAGATTGACATTTGTCAAGGTTTTACTCTTTTTCTCCTCGTTCTTCGTTAAGTTAGACATTTTTGTTGATCCCATAATTTTATAATTAAAAGGAGATGATTTAGTTCAAGAAAGAGATAGGGGAAAGGAAGGGGAAAACCTTCTAGAAAATTGTAATTAGAAAAAAACGGGGAAACGTTAAATTTTAGAGAAACCGTTGGAATTCAAAAATTCCAACAAAGATCGAAGAAAAATGTAAATCAAAAATTCCTCCAACACGATAACAGATCACAAAATTAAGTTGTGCAGTGGTGCGATCTCTAGAAAGCATTGTCAATTAAGAATTAGTTTTTTTCTTTACTCGTGAGCTCTCCATAAATCACAATTAATTAATAACTAGGATTTTCTTACTCTTGAACTCAGTTTGTGAAAATTAAGAATCTGAACAGTGACAATTTTGTTAATATATAAGTGATTCTCTAATTAGCTTGTTTTATTTCATAGACCCATCCAACAAAAAGTAAAAGCAAACCAGTTTTAAAGGTAAGGTGCTTAGGAGCTTCTGTGGCTCAGTGCCTAACATTGTCATAATCAGTGGAATCCAAGTTCGATCCCGGAAAGTGCACTTGGTATTTTATTCCGTAATTGGTTGCGTAGTCGTAATTTTTTTTATTGGTTAGAGACAAAGGAATTTAGTTAAAATTCTTTTTTTTTTTATCGTCCTTAAAACATTTGGTCCTTCGAGCCGGATATATAAGTCCTGTGAACTACAATAATAATACAAGTGAACTCATTTGAACAATTAAACTTATATCGGACAATAAACGTGAATTATATCGGTCATTCGTGATATTAAGAACATTGTGAGTGAAAATAATCTCTCCCTTAATATCAACGCTGCAACAAGCTAAAATTGGTAAGTCGTTCTTTCTATCTTTCTCTTTCGTATATTTTTTATTTGCTACTAATTGCGTAACAAATATGGAGGAATTAATTCTTGCGCAGTTAGGTCAGAAGGAAATTATGAAGACGTTTTTTGAGAACAATAAAAAAGATGGGGCAGATAGAAGATCGGAAAGTTACTATAAAAAGCGGTTAAGCTCATATCAAGAATTATGGAAGGAAGCTACAGAAAACCACCGCCAGTTGTTAATGAAAAATTTAGCAAAACCTTCATCAGTTAAAGGTCTTCCTTACTTCGACGATGATGTATATTCACAAATGGAGACTGACTTCATAAATAATTATGCAGCGATTGAAGAAAGATTTAAAAAGGAGTTTCCTACTGTGCATCCTTCGACTAATCGTCTCAATGCGTCAACTACACTACAAACACTACAAACTTGTGAAGAGTCTATTAGGTTCCCTAAGATTTCCATGGAAAAATTTTACGGTGATTACGGTAAGTGGCCTACGTTTCATGATCTATTCAAAACTTTAGTACACGACAATAAGTCCCTTGCTGCCGTACAAAAACTACAATACCTTAAGTTGCATTTAGGTGGTGAAGCAGAAAATTTGCTAAAACACTTTCAAGTCACGGAAAGCAATTATGATGCAGCTTGGGAGCTTTTAAACGATCGCTACGATAATAAAAGGGTTCTTGTTAATACCCATTTGAAAACACTACTGTCTCAAACCATGGTAACGAATGAAACCGCCCAAGGCATCAAGAATCTATTGGACACAACCACTGAGTGTCTACAAGCTCTCGAAAACCTCGAAATCGACATCAAAAATTGGGATGTCCTTATAGTATATTTGACGGTGCAGAAACTACCTTCTGAAACTCATCAACTGTGGGAACAAAGTCTTGCCAAACAAAAGGATTTGCCCTCTTGGAGTGATCTACAAGACTTCCTAAAATGTAGATTTCGCACGTTAGAGGCCCTTCCACTTCGAAATAAATCTGTTAGCTATAAGGAATATTGTAATGACGCTCTAAAATCCCGAAAACCTCAGCAAACTTTTCATGTTACTGGGCGAACTATTTGTTGTCTCTGTGCTGGTCCACATAGCATACGACAATGTCCAGAATTTTCTTCCTTGAATCCCAGTAGAAGGTTAGAAGTAGTTAAAGGCAAAGGCCTGTGTCTGAACTGCTTGGGTTTTGGACACATGCTAGCAAATTGCCCCAGTCATCAACGATGTTCGCATTGCAAACAGCGGCATCATTCTTTACTGCATAGGAGCAATTCAGGGACTCAAGGAGCCTCTCACTCGGATCAAAGGTCACGTGAACAGAACCGTACTAATGCATCGACTACCTTATCTAATCAGGCTCAGATTCAGTCGGCGTTGTCAGTATCAGCTTCTCCATTCACACCAACTCCTACTAATACTGTAACAGATACATTAAATTCTTTCCTAATAAATAAAGCAATTCAAAGAAAAGAAATTCTACTAGCTACTGCGTTGGTCAGAGTTGTTACTCCATCAGGAAGGCAACAAATTTTGCGAGCTTTAATAGACCAGGGGTCTCAGGCCTCTTTTGTTACCGAGGCGAGTAGTCAAGCGTTGCGTTTGCCAAGAGAAAGCATTCGAGCTGAGGTATCTGGAGTTGGTCAGACTGTTGCAGGCCAGGTGAATGCTAGAGTGCATATGGTCATAAAGCCCTTAACTAATGATGTAGTCGCCGTAAAAGTAATTGGATTAGTGCTCCCGAGGCTGACACATCTACTTCCATCACAAAGAATCCAAACTAAAGATTGGGAGCATCTTCTGGGGTTAGAGTTAGCAGATCCGTCGTTTTTCGAGCCTGGAAAGATAGACTTATTACTGGGTGCTGATATATACGCTAAAATACAACAACCTGGACTCGTCAAAGGAAATGAAGGCTCTCCCGTTGCACAGAAGACATCATTAGGCTGGATTCTATCTGGAGATGTGATGAACCCGGCATGCACTACAGTCAATAATTTTCACATCATGGCAGATCTCGAAAATCAATTGAAGAAGTTCTGAGAGCTAAAGGACCTGAAAGTGCCAAGGGTGTTAACAACTGAAGAGCAAATTTGTGACGAAATATTTGTAAAGACTTACCGGCGTTCAGAGGATGGTCGCTATGAAGTCGCACTTCCCTTCAATAACTCGAAATTCCAAACCGATTCGAATGGAGATGTGTGTCTTGGAAGGTCTCGATCAATTGCGTTATCTAGACTATATCAAATGGAATCCAGATTCAAAAGGGACTCAAACCTACAATCGAAATATGAAAGCTATTTAAATGAATTCATCGCTCTAGGATGCATGAAAGAGCTTACACAGAACGACACAGTGTCAATAGAGAGTCAACCTGAAGCGACGTTACATTCACGTGCATATTTACCGCATCATGCCGTGCTAAAGGAAGATAGCGCTACTACAAAGCTTAGAGTTGTTTTTGATGCGTCCAGGAAGACATCGAACGGAATCTCACTCAACGACGTACTACTCAAAGGCCCTACCATTCAAGACGACTTAACATGTTTGCTGCTGCGTTGGAGAAAATATCGAATTGCGTTCACGGCGGACATCGAAAAGATGTACCTTCAAATTCGTATGAAGCCAGAGCATGCGAATTATCAACATATCGTTTGGCGGCACTCTTCTAATGTACCAGTCAAGGATTACATGTTACTGACAGTAACTTTTGGAACGAAAAGTGCTCCATATCTTGCTACCCGTGTTCTACAACAAGTGGCTTTGGACGAGAAGGATAAACACCCTATTGGAGCTCAAGCAGTGTTGAATGAATTCTACGTAGATGATCTGTTATCTGGAGCCGATACCATCGAACTCGCAACTGAAAAGCAGAATCAGTTGATTCAAATATTGCAATCGGGAGGCTTCAAGTTGCGAAAATGGGCTTCAAATTGTTCTGCTCTTTTAGAAAATGTAAGCGAAGAGCTTAGAGAAATCAAAGTACCATTGAATGTAGACGAAGGTGAACAAATCAAGGCGCTTGGAATGTTTTGGAAACCCTCAAATGACAGCTTGTGCTACTCTTTAATCTTAGACAGTCAGTCACGCAAATGGACAAAACGTACTATCTTGTCAGATGTTGCAAAGCTATTCGACCCCTTAGGTTGGGCAGCACCAACCATTATCATTGCAAAAATTTTGATGCAAAAGTTATGGCT
>CAWUPM010000620.1:0-12500 GCA_963924295.1 Dioctria rufipes
AATGATATTCATATTCTTTTACTGGTAATCGATTTTGCAAAAAATTGCCAAAAAAATTTCTATAAAAGTATTTCCCAATTTTTGTATGGACACATGGAGTTATTAGGAAAGGCATAAATTTTTTTGATTTTTATATGGGACACATGAAAATTATTTGATTTAGCACTATCTATTTTCAGACACTACATAACGATGCTATTCATATTCTTTACTGGTAATCGATTTTGCAAAAAATTGCGAAAAAAAATTTCTATAAAAGTATTTCCCAATTTTTGTATGGGACACATGAAGTTATTAGGAAAGGCATAAATCTATTTAGATTTTTATATGGAACACGTGAAAAATTTTTGATTTGCCACTATCTAGTTTCAGACACTATATAAGGATCCTATTCATATGCTTTTACTGGAAATCGATTTTGCAAAAAATTGCGAAAAAAAATTTCTATAAAAGTATTTCCAATTTTTGTATTGGGACACATGAAGTTATTAGGAAGGCATAAATCTATTTAGATTTTTATATGGAACACATGAAAAATTTTTATTTGCCACTATCTATTTTCCGACACTATATAAGGATCCTATTCATATTCTTTTACTGGTAATCGATTTTGCAAAAAATTGCCAAAAAAAATTTCTATAAAAGTATTTCCCAATTTTTGTATGGAACACATGAAGTTATTAGGAAAGGCATAAATCTTTTTAGATTTTTATATGGGACACATGAAAATTATTTTGTTTTTGCACTACCCATTTTCGAACGATCCTATTCATATGCTTTTCCTGGAAATCGATTTTGCAAAAAAATTGCGAAAAAACTTTTCTATAAAATTATTACCCAATTTTTGTATGGGACATATGAAGTTATTAGGAAAGGCATAAAACTTTTGAGATTTTTATAAGATATACATGAAAAATTTTTGATTTGCCGCTATCTATTTTCAGGACATTACTAACGATCCTATTCATATGCTTTTACTGGAAAGCGATTATGCAAAAAATTGCGAACAAAAAATATTTATAAAATTACTTCCCAATTTTTGTATGGGACACATAAACTTATTAGGAAATGCATAAATCTTTTTTCATTTTTATATGGGATACATGAAATTTTTTTGATTTAGCACTATCTATTTTCGGACACTATATAACGATCATATTCATATGCTTTTACTGGAAATCGATTTTGCAAAATATTGCGAACAAAAAATTTCTATAAAATTATTTCCCAATTTTTGTATGGGACACATGAAGTTATTAGGAAAGGCATAAATCTTTTTTGATTTTTATATGGAACACATGAAAAATATTTGATTTGGCACTATCTATTTTCAGATACTACATAACGTTGCTTTTGCTGGAAATCGATTTTACAAACAATTGCGAAAAAAAAAATTTCTATAAAATATTTTCCCAATTTTTGTATGGGACATATGAAGTTATTAGGAAGGTATAAATCTTTTTTGATTTTTATATGGAACACATGAAAAATATTTGATTTGGCACTATTTATTTTCAGATACTACATAACGATCCTATTCATGTGCTTTTGCTGGAAATCGATTTTACAAACAATGCGAAAAAAAATTTCTATAAAATTTTTTCCCAATTTTTGTATGGGACATATGAAGTTATTAGGAAAGGTATAAATCTTTTTTGATTTTTATATGGAACACATGAAAAATATTTGATTTGGCACTATCTATTTTCAGATACTACATAACGATCCTATTCATGTGCTTTTGCTGGAAATCGATTTTACAAACAATTGCGAAAAAAAATTCTATAAAATTTTTTCCCAATTTTTGTATGGGACACATAAAACTTTGTTATAAGGAATAGTATAAAGTGTCTCATGCTAATGTACGGGACATATTGATTGCGATATGATTTGGGTATAAATTTTATATCAATAAAATATAAAAATTTCTTATAAGGAAAAGTATAAAGGGTGTCATTGCAAATGTATGGGACATAGTGCTTGGGATATAGTTTTGGTATAAGTTATATGCCAAGAAAAAAAGTGCTCTACCCTTCCACTGGTCGGGTTGCAGAACACTATAGGGGGTAGTGGTTGTCTGAGCGATGCCAACTCAGACACCAGATATGATTTATAAGACTTCCTTATAAATCATAATTATTCATGTGCATCTACCCCTCGCATGGGTGCACGGCTTTATACTATGCTTATAAAAGTCGATGTACCTGTGCGCACATATGGCTTAACACGGGAGCCATAAAATAAGACCTTTTTGTTGAATTATAAATTAGCAAGGTCTTATAAGGAATAGTATAAAGTGTCTCATGCTAATGTATGGGACATATGATTTCGATATGATTTGAGTATAAATTTTATATCAATAAAATGTAAAAATGTCTTATAAGGAAAAGTATAAAGTGTCTCATGCTAATGTATGGGACACAGTGCTTGGGATATAGTTTTGGTATAAGTTATATGCAAGAAAAAAAGTGCTTTACCCTTCCACTGGTCGGGTTGCAGAACACCTATAGGGGGTAGTGGTTGTCTGAGCGATGCCAACTCAGACACCAGATATGATTTTATAAGACTTCCTTATAAATCATAATTATTCATGTGCATCTACCCCTCGCATGGGTGCACGACTTTATACTATGCTTATAAAAGTCGATGTACCTGTGCGCACATATGGCTTAACACGGGAGCCATAAAATAAGACCTTTTTGTTGAATTATAAATTAGCAAGGTCTTATAAGGAATAGTATAAAGTGTCTCATGCTAATGTATGGGACATATGATTTCGATATGATTTGAGTATAAATTTTATATCAATAAAATGTAAAAATGTCTTATAAGGAAAAGTATAAAGTGTCTCATGCTAATGTATGGGACACAGTGCTTGGGATATAGTTTTGGTATAAGTTATATGCCAAGAAAAAAAGTGCTTTACCCTTCCACTGGTCGGGTTGCAGAACACCTATAGGGGGTAGTGGTTGTCTGAGCGATGCCAACTCAGACACCAGATATGATTTTATAAGACTTCCTTATAAATCATAATTATTCATGTGCATCTACCCCTCGCATGGGTGCACGACTTTATACTATGCTTATAAAAGTCGATGTACCTGTGCGCACATATGGCTTAACACGGGAGCCATAAAATAAGACCTTTTTGTTGAATTATAAATTAGCAAGGTCTTATAAGGAATAGTATAAAGTGTCTCATGCTAATGTATGGGACATATGATTTCGATATGATTTGAGTATAAATTTTATATCAATAAAATGTAAAAATGTCTTATAAGGAAAAGTATAAAGTGTCTCATGCTAATGTATGGGACACAGTGCTTGGGATATAGTTTTGGTATAAGTTATATGCCAAGAAAAAAAGTGCTTTACCCTTCCACTGGTCGGGTTGCAGAACACCTATAGGGGGTAGTGGTTGTCTGAGCGATGCCAACTCAGACACCAGATATGATTTTATAAGACTTCCTTATAAATCATAATTATTCATGTGCATCTACCCCTCGCATGGGTGCACGACTTTATACTATGCTTATAAAAGTCGATGTACCTGTGCGCACATATGGCTTAACACGGGAGCCATAAAATAAGACCTTTTTGTTGAATTATAAATTAGCAAGGTCTTATAAGGAATAGTATAAAGTGTCTCATGCTAATGTATGGGACATATGATTTCGATATGATTTGAGTATAAATTTTATATCAATAAAATGTAAAAATGTCTTATAAGGAAAAGTATAAAGTGTCTCATGCTAATGTATGGGACACAGTGCTTGGGATATAGTTTTGGTATAAGTTATATGCCAAGAAAAAAAGTGCTTTACCCTTCCACTGGTCGGGTTGCAGAACACCTATAGGGGGTAGTGGTTGTCTGAGCGATGCCAACTCAGACACCAGATATGATTTTATAAGACTTCCTTATAAATCATAATTATTCATGTGCATCTACCCCTCGCATGGGTGCACGACTTTATACTATGCTTATAAAAGTCGATGTACCTGTGCGCACATATGGCTTAACACGGGAGCCATAAAATAAGACCTTTTTGTTGAATTATAAATTAGCAAGGTCTTATAAGGAATAGTATAAAGTGTCTCATGCTAATGTATGGGACATATGATTTCGATATGATTTGAGTATAAATTTTATATCAATAAAATGTAAAAATGTCTTATAAGGAAAAGTATAAAGTGTCTCATGCTAATGTATGGGACACAGTGCTTGGGATATAGTTTTGGTATAAGTTATATGCCAAGAAAAAAAGTGCTTTACCCTTCCACTGGTCGGGTTGCAGAACACCTATAGGGGGTAGTGGTTGTCTGAGCGATGCCAACTCAGACACCAGATATGATTTTATAAGACTTCCTTATAAATCATAATTATTCATGTGCATCTACCCCTCGCATGGGTGCACGACTTTATACTATGCTTATAAAAGTCGATGTACCTGTGCGCACATATGGCTTAACACGGGAGCCATAAAATAAGACCTTTTTGTTGAATTATAAATTAGCAAGGTCTTATAAGGAATAGTATAAAGTGTCTCATGCTAATGTATGGGACATATGATTTCGATATGATTTGAGTATAAATTTTATATCAATAAAATGTAAAAATGTCTTATAAGGAAAAGTATAAAGTGTCTCATGCTAATGTATGGGACACAGTGCTTGGGATATAGTTTTGGTATAAGTTATATGCCAAGAAAAAAAGTGCTTTACCCTTCCACTGGTCGGGTTGCAGAACACCTATAGGGGGTAGTGGTTGTCTGAGCGATGCCAACTCAGACACCAGATATGATTTTATAAGACTTCCTTATAAATCATAATTATTCATGTGCATCTACCCCTCGCATGGGTGCACGGCTTTATACTATGCTTATAAAAGTCGATGTACCTGTGCGCACATATGGCTTAACACGGGAGCCATAAAATAAGACCTTTTTGTTGAATTATAAATTAGCAAGGTCTTATAAGGAATAGTATAAAGTGTCTCATGCTAATGTATGGGACATATGATTTCGATATGATTTGAGTATAAATTTTATATCAATAAAATGTAAAAATGTCTTATAAGTAAAAGTATAAAGTGTCTCATGCTAATGTATGGGACATTGTGCTTGGGATATAGTTTTGGTATAAGTTATATGCCAAGAAAAAAAGCGCTTTACCCTTCCACTGGTCGGGTTGCAGAACACCTATAGGGGGTAGTGGTTGTCTGAGCGATGCCAACTCAGACACCAGTTATGATTTTATAAGACTTCCTTATAAATCATAATTATTCATGTGCATCTACCCCTCGCATGGGTGCACGGCTTTATACTATGCTTATAAAAGTCGATGTACCTGTGCGCACATATGGCTTAACACGGGAGCCATAAAATAAGACCTTTTTGTTGAATTATAAATTAGCAAGGTCTTATAAGGAATAGTATAAAGTGTCTCATGCTAATGTATGGGACATATGATTTCGATATGATTTGAGTATAAATTTTATATCAATAAAATGTAAAAATGTCTTATAAGGAAAAGTATAAAGTGTCTCATGCTAATGTATGGGACACAGTGCTTGGGATATAGTTTTGGTATAAGTTATATGCCAAGAAAAAAAGTGCTTTACCCTTCCACTGGTCGGGTTGCAGAACACCTATAGGGGGTAGTGGTTGTCTGAGCGATGCCAACTCAGACACCAGATATGATTTTATAAGACTTCCTTATAAATCATAATTATTCATGTGCATCTACCCCTCGCATGGGTGCACGACTTTATACTATGCTTATAAAAGTCGATGTACCTGTGCGCACATATGGCTTAACACGGGAGCCATAAAATAAGACCTTTTTGTTGAATTATAAATTAGCAAGGTCTTATAAGGAATAGTATAAAGTGTCTCATGCTAATGTATGGGACATATGATTTCGATATGATTTGAGTATAAATTTTATATCAATAAAATGTAAAAATGTCTTATAAGGAAAAGTATAAAGTGTCTCATGCTAATGTATGGGACACAGTGCTTGGGATATAGTTTTGGTATAAGTTATATGCCAAGAAAAAAAGTGCTTTACCCTTCCACTGGTCGGGTTGCAGAACACCTATAGGGGGTAGTGGTTGTCTGAGCGATGCCAACTCAGACACCAGATATGATTTTATAAGACTTCCTTATAAATCATAATTATTCATGTGCATCTACCCCTCGCATGGGTGCACGGCTTTATACTATGCTTATAAAAGTCGATGTACCTGTGCGCACATATGGCTTAACACGGGAGCCATAAAATAAGACCTTTTTGTTGAATTATAAATTAGCAAGGTCTTATAAGGAATAGTATAAAGTGTCTCATGCTAATGTATGGGACATATGATTTCGATATGATTTGAGTATAAATTTTATATCAATAAAATGTAAAAATGTCTTATAAGTAAAAGTATAAAGTGTCTCATGCTAATGTATGGGACATTGTGCTTGGGATATAGTTTTGGTATAAGTTATATGCCAAGAAAAAAAGCGCTTTACCCTTCCACTGGTCGGGTTGCAGAACACCTATAGGGGGTAGTGGTTGTCTGAGCGATGCCAACTCAGACACCAGTTATGATTTTATAAGACTTCCTTATAAATCATAATTATTCATGTGCATCTACCCCTCGCATGGGTGCACGGCTTTATACTATGCTTATAAAAGTCGATGTACCTGTGCGCACATATGGCTTAACACGGGAGCCATAAAATAAGACCTTTTTGTTGAATTATAAATTAGCAAGGTCTTATAAGGAATAGTATAAAGTGTCTCATGCTAATGTATGGGACATATGATTTCGATATGATTTGAGTATAAATTTTATATCAATAAAATGTAAAAATGTCTTATAAGGAAAAGTATAAAGTGTCTCATGCTAATGTATGGGACATTGTGCTTGGGATATAGTTTTGGTATAAGTTATATGCCAAGAAAAAAAGCGCTTTACCCTTCCACTGGTCGGGTTGCAGAACACCTATAGGGGGTAGTGGTTGTCTGAGCGATGCCAACTCAGACACCAGTTATGATTTTATAAGACTTCCTTATAAATCATAATTATTCATGTGCATCTACCCCTCGCATGGGTGCACGGCTTTATACTATGCTTATAAAAGTCGATGTACCTGTGCGCACATATGGCTTAACACGGGAGCCATAAAATAAGACCTTTTTGTTGAATTATAAGTTAGCAAGGTCTTATAAGGAATAGTATATATGTTTCTTAAATAGTTCATATATGCAGATATAAGAGAACGTATATTGATATTATGTTGTAAAAATGATGTATTTAAGAAATTTATAAGTGAATGCGATATTGTCTCATGCTTTAGCATGAGACATTGTTCGGTGAGATGGTTTTCTTCCAAGTCCCGTACCAAAAAAAAAAAAAAATTTACTCTTCCACACTTCAGTCTCCAGACGTACTATAGGGAGTAGTCGGTGTCTGGTGAAAAGATGGAAACCAACAAGACATGATTATATTATAAAGAAATCTTTATAAAATCATGTTTACTTTATGTGCATCTACCCCTGACATGAGTGAAGTAGTTTTATAACATGCTTATAAAAACTAATAGTAACCATGTGCACATTGAAATTCTATATCAGATATACTATATATTAAATTATATATATATCTCTGATCCAAGGGTGCATTATTCTTATAATTTTTGATTATAACGATTAGTAAGTACCCAGAGTGGATATTGTAGAATTTCTAACGAAAGTAGGTTGTGGAATATCAACGCCTTTGTGATATATACTAATACCAATGAAACTTTCTCATAAAAATGCTATTAACAAACTAATAAAATATTTGAAGTGAATGAAAGTAGGTTTGAGTGGATATTGTAGAATTTCTAACGAAAGTAGGTTGTGGAATATCAACGCCTTTGTGATATATACTAATACCAATGAAACTTTCTCATAAAAATGCTATTAACAAACTAATAAAATATTTGAAGTGAATGAAAGTAGGTTTGAGTAATATCAATGTAATGTTACCATACTATGATCTTTCTCATAAATAAAATATTATTAAGAAGAAGATGGTCATTGGATATGTTGATTTTGGCAACATTTTACTACGAGAATGACAAATATATAAATTTTTACTATTTTACCTAGTGCGACCATGATCAATGTTATAATACGATGATCTTAAAATGGTCAAAATTTGTCAGGGGTATCAAAGAAATTTATACTCTTGTCGCCTAAAAATGATATTAAATATCATGCAAAACTAATTTCGCTTTCAACAATAATAAGATTTGTTTTATTTAATAAAACAATCGTTAAATTTACAACATAAAAGAATTAAAAATTCTTTATCAAAAACAATATAAAAGCTTCGAAAAAAATGCTATTAATTTATATATACATATATATAGAAAAGATTTAAAAAAGTAATCAAAGTAATATATATATCTTTATGATATATATATCTTTATTATTTATAATCATTCTTATAAACATTATTCTGGTTGATCCTGCCAGTAGTTATATGCTTGTCTCAAAGATTAAGCCATGCATGTCTAAGTACAAACGAAATTAAAGTGAAACCGCAAAAGGCTCATTATATCAGTTATGGTTTATTAGATCGTAACAGTTACTTGGATAACTGTGGTAATTCTAGAGCTAATACATGCAATTATAAACACGGACCTCTGGGACGTGTGCTTTTATTAGGCTAAAACCAAGCGATACCTTTTATAGGGATCGTTACAATGGTTGAACTCTAGATAATTTGCCGATCGTATGGTCTTGTACCGACGACAGATCTTTCAAATGTCTTCCCTATCAACTATTGATGGTAGTATCTTGGACTACCATGGTTGCAACGGGTAACGGGGAATCAGGGTTCGATTCCGGAGAGGGAGCCTGAGAAACGGCTACCACATCTAAGGAAGGCAGCAGGCGCGTAAATTACCCACTCCCAGTACGGGGAGGTAGTGACGAAAAATAACAATACAGGACTCATATCCGAGGCCCTGTAATTGGAATGAGAACACTTTAAATCCTTTATCAAGGACCCATTAGAGGGAAAGTCTGGTGCCAGCAGCCGCGGTAATTCCAGCTCTAATAGCGTATATTAAAGTTGTTGCGGTTAAAACGTTCGTAGTTGAATTTGTGCTTCATACGGGTAGTACTACTATAATATTGGTGTGTACATTACCTTATGTTATGTGAGCGTATTACCGGTGGAGTTCTTATATATATTGATTCATATCACTTGGATTTAATATATATACCTCCTATTTATACCTGCTTCAGTGCTCTTTACCGAGTGTTGTTGTAGGCCGGTACAATTACTTTGAACAAATTAGAGTGCTTAAAGCAGGCTTCAAATGCCTGAATATTATGTGCATGGAATAATGGAATAAGACCTCTGTTCTACTTTCATTGGTTTTTAGATCAAGAGGTAATGATTAATAGAAGCAGTTGGGGGCATTAGTATTACGACGCGAGAGGTGAAATTCTTGGACCGTCGTAAGACTAACTTAAGCGAAAGCATTTGCCAAAGATGTTTTCATTAATCAAGAACGAAAGTTAGAGGCTCGAAGGCGATCAGATACCGCCCTAGTTCTAACCATAAACGATGCCAGCTAGCAATTGAGTGTAGCTACTATTATGGCTTTCTCAGTCGCTTCCCGGGAAACCAAAGCTTTTGGGCTCCGGGGGAAGTATGGTTGCAAAGCTGAAACTTAAAGGAATTGACGGAAGGGCACCACCAGGAGTGGAGCCTGCGGCTTAATTTGACTCAACACGGGAAAACTTACCAGGTCCGAACATAAATGAGTAAGACAGATTGATAGCTCTTTCTCGAATCTATGGCTGGTGGTGCATGGTCGTTCTTAGTTCGTGGAGTGATTTGTCAGGTTAATTCCGTTAACGAACGAGATTCAAATATATTAAATAGATGCATTCAGGATTATGATGCTGAAACTTTATATAGCCTTCTTATATGGCCTACATTAACATGTATAAGTATTTGAATGTGTTTATATAGGGTGGAGTCGTACCTGCTTGTTTGTCCCATTAATACGGATACTGGCTTCTTAAATGGACAAATTGCGTCTAGCAATATGAGATTGAGCAATAACAGGTCTGGAATGCCCTTAGATGTCCTGGGCTGCACGCGCGCTACAATGAAAGTATCAACGTGTATTTCCTAGACCGAGAGGTCCGGGTAAACCGCTGAATCACTTTCATGCTTGGGATTGTGCACTGAAACTGTTCACATGAACCTGGAATTCCTAGTAAGTGTGAATCATAAATTCATATTGATTAGGTCCCTGCCCTTTGTACACACCGCCCGTCGCTACTACCGATTGAATTTTTTAATGAGGTCTCCGGACGTGATCGCTGTGACGCCTTTATGGGTGTTACGGTTGCTTTTCGCGGAAGTTGACCAAATTTGAGTATTTAGAGGAAGTAAAAGTCGTAACAAAGTTTCCGTAGGTGAACCTGCGGAAGGATCATTAATGTTATAACATTTAACAAATATTTCTCCACTCTTCCAAACGTTACTGTTGGTATATTCTATCCTGATATCCTTTTAATGGGGATATGCGGAATATAGACGACTAAAGGTCCTTGGAATGTAGAGTTGATCTGATCCACTCTTCCAAACGTTACTGTTGGTATATTCTATCCTGATATCCTTTTAATGGGGATATGCGGAATATAGACGACTAAAGGTCCTTGGAATGTAGAGTTGATCTGATGATGATATATTCTATCCTGAATATATTGCTTATAATCATTTATAAGTAATATGCAGAGTATATTCGTGGGAAGATCACGGAAATGGAAATATTGATCCATCAAAAGTATGATGAGATGTATAGCATATAGTATATGTCATTGGATATGTTTGTTAAGAAAGACGTATTTACAACGAGAATAACAGCTTGCAGAGTTATTTGCATAAAGATTAGTTATTGAATATTGTCTTGTGTATTTATGTCATTGAATATATTTGTTACAGCAGCGGTATGTTTTCAACGATAATAACAATTTGCTCGCATATTGTTATTGAATGTGCCCTTGCTAATGATGTTACATTAATAGAAGTCATTGAATATGGTTGTTATAGCAACAGCATATTTACAACGAGAATGACTATAGATAAGGAAAAGCTTGCATAGGTTGCTTGCTAAATTAGATATCTTATAAAAGTTACATTAATATAAGTCATTGAATATGGTTGTTATAGCAACGGCATATTTACAACGAGAATGACTATAGATAAGGAAAAGCTTGCATAGGTTGCTTGCTTAATTAGATCTTATAATAAAGGTAGTCATTGAATATGTTTGTAACAAGACAAACAGTTTGCAACGAGAATGACTATTATAAGAGGAAAAACTTGCAATTGGTTGCGTGTTAAATGATCTTATAAATAATAACAAAATATTTACAACGAGATTGACTATAAAAACATCATATTTACAACGAGAATGACAATAAAATGCTTGCATAAATTATATATATATATACATATAAATATAAGATTGTTGTACTTAAAAAAGTAAATTATATTACACGCATTGGTAATATTATAATTTATTAAAAGAAGGTAAACAATATATTACATACATTGGTAATACCAAAATTTATTAAGAAAATAAACGATATTACATACATTGGTAATATTAGAAAATTTATTAAGAAAATAAATGGTATTTACATACATTGGTAATATTAGAATTTATTAGTAGCGAAAGGTAAACTATTTTACTTACATTGTAAAATTACAGTTTATTTACACACAGTAAATGAGTTTCTCATAAGAGAAGTTTAGACATTCATCAACAATATAAATGTTCATATTTATATATATATATTTATAAACTTTTAAAATAAACTATATTACTTGAATTGGTAATAGAACAGTTTATAGAAATAAGCTATATTACTCACTTTGGTAATAGTACAGTTTATGGGGTTTAAAAAAAAAAAAACAAATTTTGACATAAAATTATATAAATAAACAAAATTAAAATATACTCTAAGCGGAGGATCACTTGGCTCATGGGTCGATGAAGAACGCAGCAAACTGTGCGTCATCGTGTGAACTGCAGGACACATGAACATCGACATTTTGAACGCATATTGCAGTCCATGCTATACGTACTTTAAAATTTTTTTTTTTATAGTGCTGCATGGACTACATATGGTTGAGGGTTGTAAGACTTTCTTAATTAAGTTGCTTGAAGATATTTTTAATATCTTTTTAAGCACATGTTGTATTATTAAAAAATATTATTTGATATTTTTTATAATATTAATAATAAGGAATAATAATAATTTGCTTTTATCTCTTTGCAGATCAAGTATAAAATTTAATATACTGTGAATAGCGATTTGATTACATTAAAGCATAAAAATTATTATTATAAAGTATATAGAAAAAATAAAAACTTTTTAAACAACCTCAACTCATATGAGATTACTCCCTGAATTTAAGCATATTAATG
>CAWUPM010000620.1:17500-20920 GCA_963924295.1 Dioctria rufipes
TATAGTATTTGGGGTATATGTGACCCAAGGTAGTGAAAATGTCTCAGTGGCGTAGAGAAAAATATCGAAAAAAGGGGTCAAAATGAAATTAATGGAGAAAAAAAGTACACCACGTAATAGTACTCGCCAAGACCTTTCCAAAAAGTACCTACATGCCGGGGTAGGGGTGAAAGTAAAAATCGCGAAATTTTCATAGGGGTACCCCTGTAAAAACGGGAAAAAATTTAATTTTTCGCGGGAGTTGGCCAACTGTAATTGCTATAGAATCTGAAGGAAAAGCCCGAATGCCTTCAAATAAACTTCCAGACATAGAGGAGACCTGTAGGTAGCACATTTTATAAGCACTGTGCCGTGAGTTACATAGTACTCCCGGTAGATGGCGCCAAGTGCGCGAGAAAAGTTGTCACAGTTATGTATTTTTTTAAATAGGTAAATAAGGTGCTATGTCGCTGAAATTTCGTATAGGCAATCTTGTGGTAAGCCGGTATCCATAAAAAATTCAAAAGTTGGATTTATCTGAAATTCGTAGAGCAAAGTTTCCAAATGAAGATTTTCGTTAAAAATTTTGGCCGTGGAAAAAAAATTTTTACAACGCAAATGGGAGGGGGTGGGAAATAGTCTCAAAAAATCACAAAAAAATCAGAAAAAAATAATCAAAAGGAATTTTTGAAATCGGTTTATATTTGGGCTAATTATGGTGAGGGGATGAATTAATACGTATGTACATACATGTAATTTGAGAAATTCGATTGAACCAAGTTTACCGAATTTGAAAAAGAAATACATAGATCGATAGTACTCGTCAAGACCTTTCCAATGACTCCTCACTGATTGAGATCAAATGTAAAAATAATATAGTATTTGGGGTATATGTGACCCAAGGTACTGAAAATGTCTCAGTGGCGTAGAGAAAAATATCGAAAAAAGGGGTCAAAATGAAATTAATGGCGAAAAAAAGTACACCACGTAATAGTACTCGCCAAGACCTTTCCAAAAAGTACCTACATGCCGGGGTAGGGGTGAAAGTAAAAATCGCGAAATTTTCATAGGGGTACCCCTGTAAAAACGGGAAAAAATTTAATTTTTCGCGGGAGTTGGCCAACTGTAATTGCTATAGAATCTGAAGGAAAAGCCCGAATGCCTTCAAATAAACTTCCAGACATAGAGGAGACCTGTAGGTAGCACATTTTATAAGCACTGTGCCGTGAGTTACATAGTACTCCCGGTAGATGGCGCCAAGTGCGCGAGAAAAGTTGTCACAGTTATGTATTTTTTTAAATAGGTAAATAAGGTGCTATGTCGCTGAAATTTCGTATAGGCAATCTTGTGGTAAGCCGGTATCCATAAAAAATTCAAAAGTTGGATTTATCTGAAATTCGTAGAGCAAAGTTTCCAAATGAAGATTTTCGTTAAAAATTTTGGCCGTGGAAAAAAAATTTTTACAACGCAAATGGGAGGGGGTGGGAAATAGTCTCAAAAAATCACAAAAAAATCAGAAAAAAATAATCAAAAGGAATTTTTGAAATCGGTTTATATTTGGGCTAATTATGGTGAGGGGATGAATTAATACGTATGTACATACATGTAATTTGAGAAATTCGATTGAACCAAGTTTACCGAATTTGAAAAAGAAATACATAGATCGATAGTACTCGTCAAGACCTTTCCAATGACTCCTCACTGATTGAGATCAAATGTAAAAATAATATAGTATTTGGGGTATATGTGACCCAAGGTACTGAAAATGTCTCAGTGGCGTAGAGAAAAATACCGAAAAAAGGGGTCAAAATGAAATTAATGGCGAAAAAAAGTACACCACGTAATAGTACTCGCCAAGACCTTTCCAAAAAGTACCTACATGCCGGGGTAGGGGTGAAAGTAAAAATCGCGAAATTTTCATAGGGGTACCCCTGTAAAAACGGGAAAAAATTTAATTTTTCGCGGGAGTTGGCCAACTGTAATTGCTATAGAATCTGAAGGAAAAGCCCGAATGCCTTCAAATAAACTTCCAGACATAGAGGAGACCTGTAGGTAGCACATTTTATAAGCACTGTGCCGTGAGTTACATAGTACTCCCGGTAGATGGCGCCAAGTGCGCGAGAAAAGTTGTCACAGTTATGTATTTTTTTAAATAGGTAAATAAGGTGCTATGTCGCTGAAATTTCGTATAGGCAATCTTGTGGTAAGCCGGTATCCATAAAAAATTCAAAAGTTGGATTTATCTGAAATTCGTAGAGCAAAGTTACCAAATGAAGATTTTCGTTAAAAATTTTGGCCGTGGAAAAAAAATTTTTACAACGCAAATGGGAGGGGGTGGGAAATAGTCTCAAAAAATCACAAAAAAATCAGAAAAAAATAATCAAAAGGAATTTTTGAAATCGGTTTATATTTGGGCTAATTATGGTGAGGGGATGAATTAATACGTATGTACATACATGTAATTTGAGAAATTCGATTGAACCAAGTTTACCGAATTTGAAAAAGAAATACATAGATCGATAGTACTCGTCAAGACCTTTCCAATGACTCCTCACTTATTGAAATCGGATGAAAAATAAGGAATTTTTATTTATTTATCGATGTTTGCTACATGAATTTATAAGGGAAGGCATACGACTTTTGAGATTTTTATAAGGAACACATGAAAAATTTCTGATTTGGCACTATACATTTTCATACACTACACACCAATTCTAATCATATGCTTATACTGGAAATCGGATTTGCGAAAAATTGCAGAAAAGAAATATCAATAAACTCATTTCCCAATTTTTGTACGGGACACATGAGTGTTTTCTTATAACAAAACAGAAAAATTTTCTGACTGTAAAAGAAATCGAGGTTTGCTACATGAATTTATAAGGGAAGGCATACGACTTTTGAGATTTTTATAAGGAACACATGAAAAATTTCTGATTTGGCACTATGCATTTTCATACACTACACACCAATTCTAATCATATGCTTATACTGGAAATCGGATTTGCGAAAAATTGCAGAAAAGAAATATCAATAAACTCATTTCCCAATTTTTGTACGGGACACATGAGTGTTTTCTTATAACAAAACAGAAAAATTTTCTGACTGTAAAAGAAATCGAGGTTTGCTACATGAATTTATAAGGGAAGGCATACGACTTTTGAGATTTTTATAAGGAACACATGAAAAATTTCTGATTTGGCACTATGCATTTTCATACACTACACACCAATTCTAATCATATGCTTATACTGGAAATCGGATTTGCGAAAAATTGCAGAAAAGCAATATCAATAAACTCATTTCCCAAAATTTTTGTATGGGACACATGAGTGTTTTCTTATAACAAAAGGGTAAAATTTTCTGACTGTAAAAAAAGCGTTTTACTCTTCCACTGGTCGGGTTGCAGAACACCTATAGGGGGTAGTGGTCCTCTGAGCG
>CAWUPM010000621.1:0-124158 GCA_963924295.1 Dioctria rufipes
CTATAGAAAAGGCAATGCTCGGCGTATTTAAAATTTGCGACAGTAAAAAATTATTTTTTGAAAAAATTTACTATAGAAAAGGCAATCCTCTGCGTATTTAAAATTTGCGACAGTAAAAAATTATTTTTTGAAAAATTTACTATAGAAAAGGCAGTCCTCGGCGTATTTAAAATTTGCGACAGCAAAAAATAATTTTTTGAAAAATTCACTATAGACAATTAAATCCTCGGTATATTTAAAATTTGCTACAGTAAAAAATTATTTTTTGACAAATTCACTATAGAAAAGGGAATCCTCGGCGTATTTAAAATTTGCGACAGTAAAAAAATATTATTTTGACAAATTCACTATAGAAAAGGCAATCCTCGGCGTATTTAAAATTTGTGACATTAAAAAATTATTTTTTTGAAAAATTTACTATAGAAAAGGCAATCCTCGGCGTATTAGAAATATGCGACAGTAAAAAAATATTTTTTGACAAATTCACCATAGAAAAGGTAATCCTCGGCGTATTTAAAAATTTGTGACAGTAAAAAATAATTTTTTTGAAAATTTACTATAGAAAAGGCAAGCCTCGGTATATTTAAAATTTGCCACAGTAAAAATTTATTTTTTGACAAATTCACTATAGAAAAGGCAATCCTCGGCGTATTTAAAATTTGCGACCGTAAAAAATTATTTTTTGAAAAATTTACTATAGAAAAGGCAATCCTCGGCTTATTTAAAATTTGCGACAGTAAAAAATTATTTTTTGAAAAATTTACTATAGAAAAGGCAATCCTCGGCGTATTTAAAAATTTGCGACAGCAAAAAATAATTTTTTGAATAATTCACTATAGAAAATTAAATTCTTGGTATATTTAAAATTTGCTACAAAAAATTATTTTTTTGACAAATTCGCTATAGAAAAGGCAACCCTTTGTATATTTAAAAATTTGCGACAGTAAAAAATTATTTTTTGACAAATTCACTATAGAAAAGGCAATCCGCGGCATATTTAAAATTTGCGACAGTAAAAAATATTATTTTGACAAATTCACTATCGAAAAGGCAATCCTAGGCGTATTTAAAATTTGCGACAGTAAAAAATTATTTTTTGAAAAATTTACTATAGAAAAGGCAATACTCTGCGTATTTAAAATTAGCGATAGTGAGATATAATTTTTTGAAAAATTTACTATAGAAAGGGCAATTCCCGGCGAGTTTAAAATTTTCGACAGGAACAAAATTATTGTTTGACAAATTCACTATAGAAAAGGCAATCCGCGGCGTATTTAAAATTTGCGACACTAAAAAAAATATTTTTTGGACAAATTCACTATAGAAAAGGCAATCCTCGGCGTATTTAAAATTTGCGACAGTAAAAAATATTATTTTGACAAATTCTCTAAAGAAAAGGCAATCCTCGGCGTATTTAAACTTTGCGACAGTAAAAAATTATTTTTTGAAAAATTTACTATAGAAAAGGCAATCCTCGGCGTATTTAAACATTTGCGACAGCAAAAAATAATTTTTTTGAAAAATTCACTATAGAAAAGGCAATCCTCGGTATATTTAAAATTTGCGACAGTAAAAAATTATTTTTTGACAAATTCACTATAGAAAAGGCAATCCTCGGCGCATTTAAAAATTTGCGACAGTAAAAAATATTATTTTGACCAATTCGCTATAGAAAAGGCAATGCTCGGCGTATTTAAAATTTGCGACAGTAAAAAATTATTTTTTGAAAAATTTACTATAGAAAAGGCAATACTCGCCGTCTTTAAAATTTTCGACAGCAAAAATTAATTTTTTGAAAAATTCACTAATGAAAATTAAATCCTTGGTATATTTAAAATTTGCGACAGTAAAAAAATTATTTTTTTGAAAAATTCACTATAGAAAAAGGCAATCCTCGGCGTATTTAAAATTTGCGACAGTAAAAAATTATTTTTTGAAAAATTTACTATAGAAAAAGGCAATCCTCTGCGTATTTAAAATTTGCGACAGTAAAAAAATTATTTTTTGAAAAATTTACTATAGAAAAGGCAATCCTCGGCGTATTTAAAATTTGCGACAGCAAAAAAAATAATTTTTTTGAAAAAATTCACTATAGAAAATTAAATCCTCGGTATATTTAAAATTTGCTACAGTAAAAAATTATTTTTTGACAAATTCACTATAGAAAAGGCAATCCTCGGCGTATTTAAAATTTGCGACAGTAAAAAATATTATTTTGACAAATTCACAATAGAAAAGGCAATCCTCGGCGTATTTAAAATTTGTGACATTAAAAAATTATTTTTTGAAAAATTTACTATAGAAAAGGCAATCCTCGGCGTATTAGAAATACGCGACAGTAAAAAAATAATTTTTTTGACAAATTCACCATAGAAAAGGTAATCCTCGGCGTATTTAAAATTTGTGACAGTAAAAAATAATTTTTTTTGAAAATTTACTATAGAAAAGGCAAGCCTCGGTATATTTAAAATTTGCCACAGTAAAAATTTATTTTTTGACAAATTCACTATAGAAAAGGCAATCCTCGGCGTATTTAAAATTTGCGACCGTAAAAAATAATTTTTTTGAAAAATTTACTATAGAAAAGGCAATCCTCGGCTTATTTAAAATTTGCGACAGTAAAAAATTATTTTTTGAAAAATTTACTATAGAAAAGGCAATCCTCGGCGTATTTAAAATTTGCGAACAGCAAAAAATAATTTTTTGAATAATTCACTATAGAAAATTAAATTCTTGGTATATTTAAAATTTGCTACAAAAAATTATTTTTTGACAAATTCGCTATAGAAAAAGGCAACCCTCTGTATATTTAAAATTTGCGACAGTAAAAAATTATTTTTTGACAAATTCACTATAGAAAAGGCAATCCGCGGCATATTTAAAATTTGCGACAGTAAAAAATATCATTTTGACAAATTCACTATCGAAAAGGCAATCCTAGGCGTATTTAAAATTTGCGACAGTAAAAAATTATTTTTTGAAAAATTTACTATAGAAAAGGCAATACTCTGCGTATTTAAAATTAGCGATAGTGAGATATAATTTTTTTGAAAAATTTTACTATAGAAAGGGCAATTCTCGGCGAGTTTAAAATTTTCGACAGGAAAAAATTATTGTTTGACAAATTCACTATAGAAAAGGCAATCCGCGGCGTATTTAAAATTTGCGACACTAAAAAAATATTTTTTGACAAATTCACTATAGAAAAGGCAATCCGCGGCGTATTTAAAATTTGCGACAGTAAAAAATATTATTTTGACAAATTCTCTATAGAAAAGGCAATCCTCGGCGTATTTAAACTTTGCGACAGTAAAAAATTATTTTTTTGAAAAATTTACTATAGAAAAGGCAATCCTCGGCGTATTTAAAAATTTGCGACAGCAAAAAATAATTTTTTGAAAAATTCACTATAGAAAAGGCAATCCTCGGTATATTTAAAATTTGCGACAGTAAAAAATTATTTTTTCACAAATTCACTATAGAAAAGGCAATCCTCGGCGCATTTAAAATTTGCGACAGTAAAAAAATATTATTTTTGACCAATTCGCTATAGAAAAGGCAATGCTCGGCGTATTTAAAATTTGCGACAGTAAAAAATTATTTTTTGAAAAAATTTACTATAGAAAAGGCAATACTCGCCGTCTTTAAAATTTTCCACAGCAAAAATTAATTTTTTGAAAAATTCACTATTGAAAATTAAATCCTTGGTATATTTAAAATTTGCGACAGTAAAAAATTATTTTTTGAAAAATTCACTATAGAAAAGGCAATCCTCGGCGTATTTAAAATTTGCGACAGTAAAAAAATTATTTTTTGAAAAATTTACTATAGAAAAGGCAATCCTCTGCGTATTTAAAATTTGCGACAGTAACAAATTATTTTTTGAAAAATTTACTATAGAAAAGGCAATCCTCGCGTATTTAAAATTTGCGACTGCAAAAAAATAATTTTTTGAAAAATTCACTTATAGAAAATTAAATCCTCGGTATATTTAAAATTTTGCTACAGTAAAAAAATTATTTTTTGACAAATTCACTATAGAAAAGGCAATCCTCGGCGTATTTAAAATTTGCGACAGTAAAAAATATTATTTTGACAAATTCACAATAGAAAAAGGCAATCCTCGGCGTATTTAAAATTTGTGACATTAAAAAAATTATTTTTTGAAAAAATTTACTATAGAAAAGGCAATCCTCGGCGTATTAGAAATATGCGACAGTAAAAAAATAATTTTTTGACAAATTCACCATAGAAAAGGTAATCCTCGGCGTATTTAAAATTTGTGACAGTAAAAAATAATTTTTTTTGAAAATTTACTATAGAAAAGGCAAGCCTCGGTATATTTAAAATTTGCCACAGTAAAAATTTATTTTTTTGACAAATTCACTATAGAAAAGGCAATCCTCGGCGTATTTAAAATTTGCGACCGTAAAAAATAATTTTTTGAAAAATTTACTATAGAAAAGGCAATCCTCGGCTTATTTAAAATTTGCGACAGTAAAAAAATTATTTTTTGAAAAATTTACTATAGAAAAGGCAATCCTCGGCGTATTTAAAATTTGCGACAGCAAAAAATAATTTTTTGAATAATTCACTATAGAAAATTCAATTCTTGGTATATTTAAAATTTGCTACAAAAAATTATTTTTTGACAAATTCGCTATAGAAAAGGCAACCCTCTGTATATTTAAAATTTGCGACAGTAAAAAATTATTTTTTGACAAATTCACTATAGAAAAGGCAATCCGCGGCATATTTAAAATTTGCGACAGTTAAAAAATATCATTTTGACAAATTCACTATCGAAAAGGCAATCCTAGGCGTATTTAAAATTTGCGACAGTAAAAAATTATTTTTTGAAAAATTTACTATAGAAAAGGCAATACTCTGCGTATTTAAAATTAGCGATAGTGAGATATAATTTTTTGAAAAATTTACTATAGAAAGGGCAATTCTCGGCGAGTTTAAAATTTTCGACAGGAAAAAATTATTGTTTGACAAATTCACTATAGAAAAGGCAATCCGCGGCGTATTTAAAATTTGCGACACTAAAAAAATATTTTTTGACAAATTCACTATAGAAAAGGCAATCCTCGGCGTATTTAAAATTTGCGACAGTAAAAAATATTATTTTGACAAATTCTCTATAGAAAAGGCAGTCCTCGGCGTATTTAAACTTTGCGACAGTAAAAAATTATTTTTTGAAAAATTTACTATAGAAAAGGCAATCCTCGGCGTATTTAAAATTTGCGACAGCAAAAAATAATTTTTTGAAAAATTCACTATAGAAAAGGCAATCCTCTGTATATTAAAAATTTGCGACCGTAAAAAATAATTTTTTGAGAAATTTACTATAGAAAAGGCAATCCTCCGCGTATTTAAAATTTGCGACAGAAAAAAATTATTTTTTTGAAAAATTTGCTATAGAAAAGGCAATCCTCGGCGTAGTTAAAATTTGCGACAGGAAAAAATAATTTTTTGAAAAATTCACTATAGAAAATTAAATCCTCGGTACATTTAAAATTTGCGACAGTAAAAAATTATTTTTTGACAAATTCACTATAGAAAAGGCAATCCTTGGCGTATTTAAAATTTGCGACAATAAAAAATATTATTTTGACAAATTCACTATAGAAAAGGCAATCCTCGGCGTATTTAAAATTTGCGAGAGTAAAAAATTATTTTTTGAAAAATTTACTATAGAAAAGGCAATCCTGGGCGTATTTAAAATTTGCGACAGCAAAAAATTATTTTTTGAAAAATTCACTATAGAAAAGGCAATCCGCGGCATATTTAAAATTTGCGACAGTAAAAAATATTATTTTGACAAATTCACTATAGAAAAGGCAATCCTAGGCGTACTTAAAATTTGCGACAGTAAAAAATTATTTTTTGAAAAATTTACTATAGAAAAGGCAATACTCGGCGTATTTAAAATTAGCGATAGTGAGATATAATTTCTTGAAAAATTTACTATAGAAAGGGCAATTCTCGGCGAGTTTAAAATTTTCGACAGGAAAAAATTATTGTTTGACAAATTCACTATAGAAAAGGCAATCCGCGGCGTATTTAAAATTTGCGACACTAAAAAAATATTTTTTGACAAATTCACTATAGAAAAGGCAATCCTCGGCGTATTTAAAATTTGCGACAGTAAAAAATATTATTTTGACAAATTCTCTATAGAAAAGGCAATCCTCGGCGTATTTAAACTTTGCGACAGTAAAAAATTATTTTTTGAAAAATTTACTATAGAAAAGGCAATCCTCGGCGTATTTAAAATTTGCGACAGCAAAAAATAATTTTTTGAAAAGTTCACTATAGAAAAGGCAATCCTCTGTATATTAAAAATTTGCGACCGTAAAAAATAATTTTTTGAGAAATTTACTATAGAAAACGCAATCCTCCGCGTATTTAAAATTTGCGACAGAAAAAAATTATTTTTTTGAAAAATTTACTATAGAAAAGGCAATCCTCGGCGTAGTTAAAATTTGCGACAGGAAAAAATAATTTTTTGAAAAATTCACTATAGTAAATTAAATCCTCGGTACATTTAAAATTTGCGACAGTAAAAAATTATTTTTTGACAAATTCACTATAGAAAGGCAATCCTTGGCGTATTTAAAATTTGCGACAATAAAAAATATTATTTTGACAAATTCACTATAGAAAAGGCAATCCTCGGCGTATTTAAAATTTGCGACAGTAAAAAATTATTTTTTGAAAAATTTACTATAGAAAAGGCAATCCTGGGCGTATTTAAAATTTGCGACAGCAAAAAATAATTTTTTGAAAAATTCACTATAGAAAAGGCAATCCTCGGTATATTTAAAATTTGCGACAGTAAAAAATTATTTTTTGACAAATTCACTATAGAAAAGGCAATCCTCGGCGCATTTAAAATTTGCGACAGTAAAAAATATTATTTTGACCAATTCGCTATAGAAAAGGCAATGCTCGGCGTATTTAAAATTTGCGACAGTAAAAAATTATTTTTTGAAAAATTTACTATAGAAAAGGCAATACTCGCCGTCTTTAAAATTTTCGACAGCAAAAATTAATTTTTTGAAAAATTCACTATTGAAAATTAAATCCTTGGTATATTTAAAATTTGCGACAGTAAAAAATTATTTTTTGAAAAATTCACTATAGAAAAGGCAATCCTCGGCGTATTTAAAATTTGCGACAGTAAAAAATTATTTTTTGAAAAATTTACTATAGAAAAGGCAATCCTCTGCGTATTTAAAATTTGCGACAGTAAAAAATTATTTTTTGAAAAATTTACTATAGAAAAGGCAGTCCTCGGCGTATTTAAAATTTGCGACAGCAAAAGATAATTTTTTTGAAAAATTCACTATAGACAATTAAATCCTCGGTATATTTAAAATTTGCTACAGTAAAAAATTATTTTTTGACAAATTCACTATAGAAAAGGGAATCCTCGGCGTATTTAAAATTTGCGACAGTAAAAAATATTATTTTGACAAATTCACTATAGAAAAGGCAATCCTCGGCGTATTTAAAATTTGTGACATTAAAAAATTATTTTTTGAAAAATTTACTATAGAAAAGGCAATCCTCGGCGTATTAGAAATATGCGACAGTAAAAAAATATTTTTTGACAAATTCACCATAGAAAAGGTAATCCTCGGCGTATTTAAAATTTGTGACAGTAAAAAATAATTTTTTTGAAAATTTACTATAGAAAAGGCAAGCCTCGGTATATTTAAAATTTGCCACAGTAAAAATTTATTTTTTGACAAATTCACTATAGAAAAGGCAATCCTCGGCGTATTTAAAATTTGCGACCGTAAAAAATTATTTTTTGAAAAATTTACTATAGAAAAGGCAATCCTCGGCTTATTTAAAATTTGCGACAGTAAAAAATTATTTTTTGAAAAATTTACTATAGAAAAGGCAATCCTCGGCGTATTTAAAATTTGCGACAGCAAAAAATAATTTTTTGAATAATTCACTATAGAAAATTAAATTCTTGGTATATTTAAAATTTGCTACAAAAAATTATTTTTTGACAAATTCGCTATAGAAAAGGCAACCCTTTGTATATTTAAAATTTGCGACAGTAAAAAATTATTTTTTGACAAATTCACTATAGAAAAGGCAATCCGCGGCATATTTAAAATTTGCGACAGTAAAAAATATTATTTTGACAAATTCACTATCGAAAAGGCAATCCTAGGCGTATTTAAAATTTGCGACAGTAAAAAATTATTTTTTGAAAAATTTACTATAGAAAAGGCAATACTCTGCGTATTTAAAATTAGCGATAGTGAGATATAATTTTTTGAAAAATTTACTATAGAAAGGGCAATTCCCGGCGAGTTTAAAATTTTCGACAGGAACAAATTATTGTTTGACAAATTCACTATAGAAAAGGCAATCCGCGGCGTATTTAAAATTTGCGACACTAAAAAAATATTTTTTGACAAATTCACTATAGAAAAGGCAATCCTCGGCGTATTTAAAATTTGCGACAGTAAAAAATATTATTTTGACAAATTCTCTAAAGAAAAGGCAATCCTCGGCGTATTTAAACTTTGCGACAGTAAAAAATTATTTTTTGAAAAATTTACTATAGAAAAGGCAATCCTCGGCGTATTTAAAATTTGCGACAGCAAAAAATAATTTTTTGAAAAATTCACTATAGAAAAGGCAATCCTCGGTATATTTAAAATTTGCGACAGTAAAAAATTATTTTTTGACAAATTCACTATAGAAAAGGCAATCCTCGGCGCATTTAAAATTTGCGACAGTAAAAAATATTATTTTGACCAATTCGCTATAGAAAAGGCAATGCTCGGCGTATTTAAAATTTGCGACAGTAAAAAATTATTTTTTGAAAAATTTACTATAGAAAAGGCAATACTCGCCGTCTTTAAAATTTTCGACAGCAAAAATTAATTTTTTGAAAAATTCACTATTGAAAATTAAATCCTTGGTATATTTAAAATTTGCGACAGTAAAAAATTATTTTTTGAAAAATTCACTATAGAAAAGGCAATCCTCGGCGTATTTAAAATTTGCGACAGTAAAAAATTATTTTTTGAAAAATTTACTATAGAAAAGGCAATCCTCTCCGTATTTAAAATTTGCGACAGTAAAAAATTATTTTTTGAAAAATTTACTATAGAAAAGGCAATCCTCGGCGTATTTAAAATTTGCGACAGCAAAAAATAATTTTTTGAAAAATTCACTATAGAAAATTAAATCCTCGGTATATTTAAAATTTGCTACAGTAAAAAATTATTTTTTGACAAATTCACTATAGAAAAGGCAATCCTCGGCGTATTTAAAATTTGCGACAGTAAAAAATATTATTTTGACAAATTCACAATAGAAAAGGCAATCCTCGGCGTATTTAAAATTTGTGACATTAAAAAATTATTTTTTGAAAAATTTACTATAGAAAAGGCAATCCTCGGCGTATTAGAAATATGCGACAGTAAAAAAATAATTTTTTGACAAATTCACCATAGAAAAGGTAATCCTCGGCGTATTTAAAATTTGTGACAGTAAAAAATAATTTTTTTGAAAATTTACTATAGAAAAGACAATCCTCGGTATATTTAAAATTTGCCACAGTAAAAATTTATTTTTTGACAAATTCACTATAGAAAAGGCAATCCTCGGCGTATTTAAAATTTGCGACCGTAAAAAATATTTTTTTGAAAAATTTACTATAGAAAAGGCAATCCTCGGCTTATTTAAAATTTGCGACAGTAAAAAATTATTTTTTGAAAAATTTACTATAGAAAAGGCAATCCTCGGCGTATTTAAAATTTGCGACAGCAAAAAATAATTTTTTGAATAATTCACTATAGAAAATTAAATTCTTGATATATTTAAAATTTGCTACAAAAAATTATTTTTTGACAAATTCGGTATAGAAAAGGCAATCCTCTGTATATTTAAAATTTGCGACAGTAAAAAATTATTTTTTGAAAAATTCACTATAGAAAAGGCAATCCTCGGCGTATTTAAAATTTGCGACAGTAAAAAATTATTTTTTGAAAAATTTACTATAGAAAAGGCAATCCTCTGCGTATTTAAAATTTGCGACAGTAAAAAATTATTTTTTGAAAAATTTACTATAGAAAAGGCAATCCCCGGCGTATTTAAAATTTGCGACAGCAAAAAATAATTTTTTGAAAAATTCACTATAGAAAATTAAATCCTCGGTATATTTAAAATTTGCTACAGTAAAAAATTATTTTTTGACAAATTCACTATAGAAAAGGCAATCCTCGGCGTATTTAAAATTTGCGACCGTAAAAAATTATTTTTTGAAAAATTTACTATAGAAAAGGCAATCCTCGGCTTATTTAAAATTTGCGACAGTAAAAAATTATTTTTTGAAAAATTTACTATAGAAAAGGCAATCCTCGGCGTATTTAAAATTTGCGACAGCAAAAAATAATTTTTTGAATAATTCACTATAGAAAATTAAATTCTTGGTATATTTAAAATTTGCTACAAAAAATTATTTTTTGACAAATTCGCTATAGAAAAGGCAACCCTTTGTATATTTAAAATTTGCGACAGTAAAAAATTATTTTTTGACAAATTCACTATAGAAAAGGCAATCCGCGGCATATTTAAAATTTGCGACAGTAAAAAATATTATTTTGACAAATTCACTATCGAAAAGGCAATCCTAGGCGTATTTAAAATTTGCGACAGTAAAAAATTATTTTTTGAAAAATTTACTATAGAAAAGGCAATACTCTGCGTATTTAAAATTAGCGATAGTGAGATATAATTTTTTGAAAAATTTACTATAGAAAGGGCAATTCCCGGCGAGTTTAAAATTTTCGACAGGAACAAATTATTGTTTGACAAATTCACTATAGAAAAGGCAATCCGCGGCGTATTTAAAATTTGCGACACTAAAAAAATATTTTTTGACAAATTCACTATAGAAAAGGCAATCCTCGGCGTATTTAAAATTTGCGATAGTAAAAAATATTATTTTGACAAATTCACAATAGAAAAGGCAATCCTCGGCGTATTTAAAATTTGTGACATTAAAAAATCATTTTTTGAAAAATTTACTATAGAAAAGGCAATCCTCGGCGTAGTAGAAATATGCGACAGTAAAAAAATAATTTTTTGACAAATTCACCATAGAAAAGGTAATCCTCGGCGTATTTAAAATTTGTGACAGTAAAAAATAATTTTTTTGAAAATTTACTATAGAAAAGACAATCCTCGGTATATTTAAAATTTGCCACAGTAAAAATTTATTTTTTGACAAATTCACTATAGAAAAGGCAATCCTCGGCGTATTTAAAATTTGCGACCGTAAAAAATATTTTTTTGAAAAATTTACTATAGAAAAGGCAATCCTCGGCTTATTTAAAATTTGCGACAGTAAAAAATTATTTTTTGAAAAATTTACTATAGAAAAGGCAATCCTCGGCGTATTTAAAATTTGCGACAGCAAAAAATAATTTTTTGAATAATTCACTATAGAAAATTAAATTCTTGATATATTTAAAATTTGCTACAAAAAATTATTTTTTGACAAATTCGGTATAGAAAAGGCAATCCTCTGTATATTTAAAATTTGCGACAGTAAAAAATTATTTTTTGAAAAATTCACTATAGAAAAGGCAATCCTCGGCGTATTTAAAATTTGCGACAGTAAAAAATTATTTTTTGAAAAATTTACTATAGAAAAGGCAATCCTCTGCGTATTTAAAATTTGCGACAGTAAAAAATTATTTTTTGAAAAATTTACTATAGAAAAGGCAATCCTCGGCGTATTTAAAATTTGCGACAGCAAAAAATAATTTTTTGAAAAATTCACTATAGAAAATTAAATCCTCGGTATATTTAAAATTTGCTACAGTAAAAAATTATTTTTTGACAAATTCACTATAGAAAAGGCAATCCTCGGCGTATTTAAAATTTGCGACCGTAAAAAATTATTTTTTGAAAAATTTACTATAGAAAAGGCAATCCTCGGCTTATTTAAAATTTGCGACAGTAAAAAATTATTTTTTGAAAAATTTACTATAGAAAAGGCAATCCTCGGCGTATTTAAAATTTGCGACAGCAAAAAATAATTTTTTGAATAATTCACTATAGAAAATTAAATTCTTGGTATATTTAAAATTTGCTACAAAAAATTATTTTTTGACAAATTCGCTATAGAAAAGGCAACCCTTTGTATATTTAAAATTTGCGACAGTAAAAAATTATTTTTTGACAAATTCACTATAGAAAAGGCAATCCGCGGCATATTTAAAATTTGCGACAGTAAAAAATATTATTTTGACAAATTCACTATCGAAAAGGCAATCCTAGGCGTATTTAAAATTTGCGACAGTAAAAAATTATTTTTTGAAAAATTTACTATAGAAAAGGCAATACTCTGCGTATTTAAAATTAGCGATAGTGAGATATAATTTTTTGAAAAATTTACTATAGAAAGGGCAATTCCCGGCGAGTTTAAAATTTTCGACAGGAACAAATTATTGTTTGACAAATTCACTATAGAAAAGGCAATCCGCGGCGTATTTAAAATTTGCGACACTAAAAAAATATTTTTTGACAAATTCACTATAGAAAAGGCAATCCTCGGCGTATTTAAAATTTGCGACAGTAAAAAATATTATTTTGACAAATTCTCTAAAGAAAAGGCAATCCTCGGCGTATTTAAACTTTGCGACAGTAAAAAATTATTTTTTGAAAAATTTACTATAGAAAAGGCAATCCTCGGCGTATTTAAAATTTGCGACAGCAAAAAATAATTTTTTGAAAAATTCACTATAGAAAAGGCAATCCTCGGTATATTTAAAATTTGCGACAGTAAAAAATTATTTTTTGACAAATTCACTATAGAAAAGGCAATCCTCGGCGCATTTAAAATTTGCGACAGTAAAAAATATTATTTTGACCAATTCGCTATAGAAAAGGCAATGCTCGGCGTATTTAAAATTTGCGACAGTAAAAAATTATTTTTTGAAAAATTTACTATAGAAAAGGCAATACTCGCCGTCTTTAAAATTTTCGACAGCAAAAATTAATTTTTTGAAAAATTCACTATTGAAAATTAAATCCTTGGTATATTTAAAATTTGCGACAGTAAAAAATTATTTTTTGAAAAATTCACTATAGAAAAGGCAATCCTCGGCGTATTTAAAATTTGCGACAGTAAAAAATTATTTTTTGAAAAATTTACTATAGAAAAGGCAATCCTCTGCGTATTTAAAATTTGCGACAGTAAAAAATTATTTTTTGAAAAATTTACTATAGAAAAGGCAATCCTCGGCGTATTTAAAATTTGCGACAGCAAAAAATAATTTTTTGAAAAATTCACTATAGAAAATTAAATCCTCGGTATATTTAAAATTTGCTACAGTAAAAAATTATTTTTTGACAAATTCACTATAGAAAAGGCAATCCTCGGCGTATTTAAAATTTGCGACAGTAAAAAATATTATTTTGACAAATTCACAATAGAAAAGGCAATCCTCGGCGTATTTAAAATTTGTGACATTAAAAAATTATTTTTTGAAAAATTTACTATAGAAAAGGCAATCCTCGGCGTATTAGAAATATGCGACAGTAAAAAAATAATTTTTTGACAAATTCACCATAGAAAAGGTAATCCTCGGCGTATTTAAAATTTGTGACAGTAAAAAATAATTTTTTTGAAAATTTACTATAGAAAAGACAATCCTCGGTATATTTAAAATTTGCCACAGTAAAAATTTATTTTTTGACAAATTCACTATAGAAAAGGCAATCCTCGGCGTATTTAAAATTTGCGACCGTAAAAAATATTTTTTTGAAAAATTTACTATAGAAAAGGCAATCCTCGGCTTATTTAAAATTTGCGACAGTAAAAAATTATTTTTTGAAAAATTTACTATAGAAAAGGCAATCCTCGGCGTATTTAAAATTTGCGACAGCAAAAAATAATTTTTTGAATAATTCACTATAGAAAATTAAATTCTTGACATATTTAAAATTTGCTACAAAAAATTATTTTTTGACAAATCCGGTATAGAAAAGGCAATCCTCTGTATATTTAAAATTTGCGACAGTAAAAAATTATTTTTTGACAAATTCACTATAGAAAAGGCAATCCGCGGCATATTTAAAATTTGCGACACTAAAAAATATTATTTTGACAAATTCACTATAGAAAAGGCAATCCTAGGCGTATTTAAAATTTGCGACAGTAAAAAATTATTTTTTGAAAAATTTATTAAAGAAAAGGCAATACTCGGCGTATTTAAAATTAGCGATAGTGAGATATAATTTTTTGAAAAATTTACTATAGAAAGGGCAATTCTCGGCGAGTTTAAAATTTTCGACAGGAAAAAATTCTTGTTTGACAAATTCACTATAGAAAAGGCAATCCGCGGCGTATTTAAAATTTGCGACACTAAAAAAATATTTTTTGACAAATTCACTATAGAAAAGGCAATCCTCGGCGTATTTAAACTTTGCGACAGTAAAAAATTATTTTTTGAAAAATTTACTATAGAAAAGGCAATCCTCGGCGTATTTAAAATTTGCGACAGCAAAAAATAATTTTTTGAAAAATTCACTATAGAAAAGGCAATCCTCTGTATATTAAAAATTTGCGACCGTAAAAAATAATTTTTTGAGAAATTTACTATAGAAAAGGCAATCCTCCGCGTATTTAAAATTTGCGACAGAAAAAAATTATTTTTTTGAAAAATTTACTATAGAAAAGGCAATCCTCGGCGTAGTTAAAATTTGCGACAAGAAAAAATAATTTTTTGAAAAATTCACTATAGAAAATTAAATCCTCGGTACATTTAAAATTTGCGACAGAAAAAAACTATTTTTTGACAAATTCACTATAGAAAAGGCAAACCTTGGCGTATTTAAAATTTGCGACAATAAAAAATATTATTTTGACAAATTCACTATAGAAAAGGCAATCCTCGGCGTATATAAAATTTGCGACAGTAAAAAATTATTTTTTGAAAAATTTACTATAGAAAAGGCAAGCCTGGGCGTATTTAAAATTTGCGACAGCAAAAAATAATTTTTTGAAAAATTCACTATAGAAAAGGCAATCCTCGGTATATTTAAAATTTGCGACAGTAAAAAATTATTTTTTGACAAATTCACTATAGAAAAGGCAATCCTCGGCGCATTTAAAATTTGCGACAGTAAAAAATATTATTTTGACCAATTCGCTATAGAAAAGGCAATGCTCGGCGTATTTAAATTTGCGATAGTAAAAAATTTTTTTTTGAAAAATTTACTATAGAAAAGGCAATACTCGCCGTCTTTAAAATTTTCGACAGCAAAAATTAATTTTTTGAAAAGTTCACTATTGAAAATTAAATCCTTGGTATATTTAAAATTTGCGGCAGTAAAAAATAATTTTTTGAAAAATTCACTATAGAAAAGGCAATCCTTGGCGTATTTAAAATTTGCGACAGTAAAAAATTATTTTTTGAAAAATTTACTACAGCAAAGGCAATCCTCTGCGTATTTAAAATGTGCGACAGTAAAAAATTATTTTTTGAAAAATTTCCTATAGAAAAGGCAATCCTCGGCGTATTTAAAATTTGCGACAGCAAAAAATAATTTTTTGAAAAATTCACTATAGAAAATTAAATCCGCGGTATATTTAAAATTTGCTACAGTAAAAAATTATTTTTTGGCAAATTCACTATAGAAAAGGCAATCCTCGGCGTATTTAAAATTTGCGACAGTAAAAAATATTATTTTGACAAATTCACTATAGAAAAGGCAATCCTCGGCGTATTTAAAATTTGTGACATTAAAAAATTATTTTTTGAAAAATTTACTATAGAAAAGGCAATCCTCGGCGTATTTAAAATTTGCGACAGTAAAAAATTATTTTTTGAAAAATATACCATAGAAAAGGCAATCCTCGGCGTATTTAAAATTTGCGACAGTAAAAAATTATTTTTTGAAAAATTTACTATAGAAAAGGCAATCCTCTGCGTATTTAAAATTTGCGACAGTAAAAAATAATTTTTTGAAAAATTTACTATAGAAAAGGCAATCCTCGGCGTATTTAAAATTTGCGACAGCAAAAAAATTTTTTTGAAAAATTCACTATAAAAAAGGCAATCCTCTGTATACTTACAATTTGCGACAGTAAAAAATAATTTTTTGACAAGTTAACTATAGAAAAGGCAATCCTCGGCGTATTTAAAACTTGCGACAGTAACAAATATTATTTTGACCAATTCACTATAGAAAAGGCAATCCTCGGCGTATTTAAAATTTGCGACAGCAAAAAATAATTTTTTGAAAAATTTACTTTAGAAAAGGCAATCCTCGGCATATTTAAAATTTGCGACAGTAAAAAATAATGTTTTGAAAAATTTACTATAGAAAAGGCAATCCTCGGTATATTTAAAATTTTCGACAGTAAAAAATAATTTTGTGAAAAATTCACTATAGAAAAGGCAATCCTCTGTATATTTAAAATTTGCGACAGTAAAAAATTATTGTTTGACAAATTCACTATAGAAAAGGCAATCCTCGGCATATTTAAAATTTGCGACAGTAAAAAATTATTTTTTGAAAAATTTACTATAGAAAAGGCAATCCTCGGCGTATTTAAAATTTGCGACAGCAAAAAATAATTTTTTGAAAAATTCACTATAGAAAATTAAATCCTCGGTATATTTAATATTTGCTACAGTAAAAAATTATTTTTTGACAAATTCACTATAGAAAAGGCAATCCTCGTCGTATTTAAAATTTGCGACAGTAAAAAATATTATTTTGACAAATTCACTATAGAAAAGGCAATCCTCGGCGTATTTAAAATTTGCGACAGTAAAAAGTTATTTTTTGAAAAATTTACTATAGAAAAGGCAATCCTCTGCGTATTTAAAATTTGCTACAGTAAAAAATTATTTTTTGACAAATTCACTATAGAAAAGGCAATCCTCGGCGTATTTAAAATTTGCGACAGCAAAAAATATTATTTTGACAAATTTACTATAGAAAAGGCAATCCTCGGCGTATTTAAAATTTGCGAAAGTAAAAAATTATTTTTTGAAAAATTTACTATAGAAAAGGCAATCCTCTGTTTATTTAAAATTTGCGACAGCAAAAAAATTATTTTTTGAAAAATTTACTATAGAAAAGGCAATCCTCCGCGTATTTAAAATTTGCGACAGCAAAAAATAATTTTTTGAAAAATTCACTATAGAAAATTAAATCCTCGGTATATTTAAAATTTGCTACAGTAAAAAATTATTTTTTGAAAAATTTACTATAGAAAAGGCAATCCTCGGCGTATTTAAAATTTGCGACAGCAAAAAATAATTTTTTGAAAAATTCACTATAGAAAATTAAATCCTCGGTATATTTAATATTTGCTACAGTAAAAAATTATTTTTTACAAATTCACTATAGAAAAGGCAATCCTCGGCGTATTTAAAATTTGCGACAGTAAGAAATTATTTTTTGAAAAATTTACTATAGAAAAGGCAATCCTCTGCGTATTTAAAATTTGCGACAGTAAAAAATAATTTTTTGAAAAATTTACTATAGAAAAGGAAATCCTCGGCGTATTTAAAATTTGCGACAGCAAAAAAATTTGTTTTGAAAAATTCACTATAAAAAGGCAATCCTCTGTATACTTAAAATTTGCGACAGTAAAAAATAATTTTTTGACAAGGTAACTATAGAAAAGGCAATCCTCGGCGTATTTAAAACTTGCGACAGTAACAAATATTATTTTTACCAATTCACTATAGAAAAGGCAATCCTCGGCGTATTTAAAATTTGCGACAGCAAAAAATAATTTGTTGAAAAATTCACTATAGAAAAATTAATCCTCGGTATATTTAAAATTTGCTACAGTAAAAAATTATTTTTTGACAAATTCACTATAGAAAAGGCAATCCTCGGCGTATTTAAAATTTTCGACTGCAAAAATTATTTTTTGAAAAATATACCATAGAAAAGGCAATCCTCGGCGTATTTAAAATTTGCGACAGCAAAAAATAATTTGTTGAAAAATTCACTATAGAAAATTTAATCCTCGGTATATTTAAAATTTGCTACAGTAAAAAATTATTTTTGACAAATTCACTATAGAAAAGGCAATCCTCGGCGTATTTAAAATTTGCGACAGCAAAAATAATTTTTTGAAAAATTCACTATAGAAAATTAAATCCTCGGTATATTTAAAATTTGCTACAGTAAAAAATTATTTTTTGACAAATTCACTATAGAAAAGGCAATCCTCGTCGTATTTAAAATTTGCGACAGTAAAAAATATTATTTTGACAAATTCACTATAGAAAAGGCAATCCTCGGCGTATTTAAAATTTGCGACAGTAAAAAATTATTTTTGAAAAATTTACTATAGAAAAGGCAGTTCTCTGCGTATTTAAAATTTGCGACAGTAAAAAATAATTTTTTGAAAAATTTACTATAGAAAAGGCAATCCTCGGCGTATTTAAAATTTGCGACAGCAAAAAAATTTTTTTTGAAAAATTCACTATAAAAAAGGCAATCCTCTGTATACTTAAAATTTGCGACAGTAAAAAATAATTTTTTGACAAGTTAACTATAGAAAAGGCAATCCTCGGCGTATTTAAAACTTGCGAGAGTAACAAATATTATTTTGACCAATTCACTATAGAAAAGGCAATCCTCGGCGTATTTAAAATTTGCGACAGCAAAAAATAATTTTTTGAAAAATTTACTTTAGAAAAGGCAATCCTCGGCATATTTAAAATTTGCGACAGTAAAAAACAATTTTTTGAAAAATTTACTATAGAAAAGGCAATCCTCGGTATATTTAAAATTTTCGACAGTAAAAAATAATTTTGTGAAAAATTCACTATAGAAAAGGCAATCCCCTGTATATTTAAAATTTGCGACAGTAAAAAATTATTTTTTGACAAATTCAATATCGAAAAGATAATCCTAGTCGTATTTAAAATTTGCGACAGTAAAAAATTATTATTTGACAAATTCACTATAGAAAATTAAATCCTCGGTATATTTAAAATTTGCGACAGTAAAAAATTATTGTTTGACAAATTCACTATAGAAAAGGCAATCCTCGGCATATTTAAAATTTGCGACAGTAAAAAATTATTTTTTGAAAAATTTACTATAGAAAAGGCAATCCTCGGCGTATTTAAAATTTGCGACAGCAAAAAATAATTTTTTGAAAAATTCACTATAGAAAATTAAATCCTCGGTATATTTAAAATTTGCTACAGTAAAAAATTATTTTTTGACAAATTCACTATAGAAAAGGCAATCCTCGTCGTATTTAAAATTTGCGACAGTAAAAAATATTATTTTGACAAATTCACTATAGAAAAGGCAATCCTCGGCGTATTTAAAATTTGCGACAGTAAAAAATTATTTTTTGAAAAATTTACTATAGAAAAGGCAATCCTCTGCGTATTTAAAATTTGCTACAGTAAAAAATTATTTTTTGACAAATTCACTACAGAAAAGGCAATCCTCGACGTATTTAAAATTTGCGACAGCAAAAAATATTATTTTGACAAATTTACTATAGAAAAGGCAATCCTCGGCGTATTTAAAATTTGCGATAGTAAAAAATTATTTTTTGAAAAATTTACTATAGAAAAGGCAATCCTCTGCTTATTTAAAATTTGCGACAGCAAAAAATTATTTTTTGAAAAATTTACTATAGAAAAGGCAATCCTCGGCGTATTTAAAATTTGCGACAGCAAAAAATAATTTTTTGAAAAATTCACAATAGAAAATTAAATCCTCGGTACATTTAAAATTTGCTACAGTAAAAAATTATTTTTTGACAAATTCACTATAGAAAAGGCAATCCTCGTCGTATTTAAAATTTGCGACGGTAAAAAATATTATTTTGACAAATTCACTATAGAAAAGGCAATCCTCGGCGAATTTAAAATTTGCGACAGTAAAAAATTATTTTTTGAAAAATTTACTATAGAAAAGGCAATCCTCGGCGTATTTAAAATTTGCGACACTAAAAAAATATTTTTTGACAAATTCACTATAGAAAAGGCAATCCCCGGCGTATTTAAAATTTGCGACAGCAAAAAATTTTTTTTTTGAAAAATTCACTATAAAAAGGCAATCCTCTGTATACTTAAAATTTGCGACAGTAAAAAATAATTTTTTGACAAGTTAACTATAGAAAAGGCAATCCTCGGCGTATTTAAAATTTGCGACACTAAAAAAATATTTTTTGACAAATTCACTATAGAAAAGGCAATCCTCGGCGTATTTAAAATTTGCGACAGTAAAAAATATTATTTTGACAAATTCTCTATAGAAAAGGCAATCCTCGGCGTATTTAAACTTTGCGACAGGAAAAAATTATTGTTTGACAAATTCACTATAGAAAAGGCAATCCGCGGCGTATTTAAAATTTGCGACACTAAAAAAATATTTTTTGACAAATTCACTATAGAAAAGGCAATCCTCGGCGTATTTAAAATTTGCGACAGTAAAAAATATTATTTTGACAAATTCTCTATAGAAAAGGCAATCCTCGGCGTATTTAAACTTTGCGACAGTAAAAAATTATTTTTTGAAAAATTTACTATAGAAAAGGCAATCCTCGGCGTATTTAAAATTTGCGATAGCAAAAAAAAATTTTTTGAAAAATTCACTATAGAAAAGGCAATCCTCTGTATATTAAAAATTTGCGACCGTAAAAAATAATTTTTTGAGAAATTTACTATAGAAAACGCAATCCTCCGCGTATTTAAAATTTGCGACAGAAAAAAATTATTTTTTTGAAAAATTTACTATAGAAAATGCAATCCTCGGCTTATTTAAAATTTGCGACAGTAAAAAATTATTTTTTGAAAAATTTACTATAGAAAAGGCAATCCTCGGCGTATTTAAAATTTGCGACAGCAAAAAATAATTTTTTGAATAATTCACTATAGAAAATTAAATTCTTGGTATATTTAAAATTTGCTACAAAAAATTATTTTTTGACAAATTCGCTATAGAAAAGGCAACCCTTTGTATATTTAAAATTTGCGACAGTAAAAAATTATTTTTTGACAAATTCACTATAGAAAAGGCAATCCGCGGCATATTTAAAATTTGCGACAGTAAAAAATATTATTTTGACAAATTCACTATCGAAAAGGCAATCCTAGGCGTATTTAAAATTTGCGACAGTAAAAAATTATTTTTTGAAAAATTTACTATAGAAAAGGCAATACTCTGCGTATTTAAAATTAGCGATAGTGAGATATAATTTTTTGAAAAATTTACTATAGAAAGGGTAATTCCCGGCGAGTTTAAAATTTTCGACAGGAAAAAATTATTGTTTGACAAATTCACTATAGAAAAGGCAATCCTCGGCGTATTTAAAATTTGCGACAGTAAAAAATAATTTTTTGAAAAATTTACTATAGAAAAGGCAATCCTCGGCGTATTTAAAATTTGCGACAGCAAAAAATTTTGTTTTGAAAAATTCACTATAAAAAGGCAATCCTCTGTATACTTAAAATTTGCGACAGTAAAAAATAATTTTTTGAAAAGTTAACTATAGAAAAGGCAATCCTCGGCGTATTTAAAATTTGCGACACTAAAAAAATATTTTTTGACAAATTCACTATAGAAAAGGCAATCCTCGGCGTATTTAAAATTTGCGACAGCAAAAAATTTTTTTTTTGAAAAATTCACTATAAAAAGGCAATCCTCTGTATACTTAAAATTTGCGACAGTAAAAAATAATTTTTTGACAAGTTAACTATAGAAAAGGCAATCCTCGGCGTATTTAAAATTTGCGACACTAAAAAAATATTTTTTGACAAATTCACTATAGAAAAGGCAATCCTCGGCGTATTTAAAATTTGCGACAGTAAAAAATATTATTTTGACAAATTCTCTATAGAAAAGGCAATCCTCGGCGTATTTAAACTTTGCGACAGGAAAAAATTATTGTTTGACAAATTCACTATAGAAAAGGCAATCCGCGGCGTATTTCAAATTTGCGACACTAAAAAAATATTTTTTGACAAATTCACTATAGAAAAGGCAATCCTCGGCGTATTTAAAATTTGCGACAGTAAAAAATATTATTTTGACAAATTCTCTATAGAAAAGGCAATCCTCGGCGTATTTAAACTTTGCGACAGTAAAAAATTATTTTTTGAAAAATTTACTATAGAAAAGGCAATCCTCGGCGTATTTAAAATTTGCGATAGCAAAAAATAATTTTTTGAAAAATTCACTATAGAAAAGGCAATCCTCTGTATATTAAAAATTTGCGACCGTAAAAAATAATTTTTTGAGAAATTTACTATAGAAAACGCAATCCTCCGCGTATTTAAAATTTGCGACAGAAAAAAATTATTTTTTTGAAAAATTTACTATAGAAAAGGCAATCCTCGGCTTATTTAAAATTTGCGACAGTAAAAAATTATTTTTTGAAAAATTTACTATAGAAAAGGCAATCCTCGGCGTATTTAAAATTTGCGACAGCAAAAAATAATTTTTTGAATAATTCACTATAGAAAATTAAATTCTTGGTATATTTAAAATTTGCTACAAAAAATTATTTTTTGACAAATTCGCTATAGAAAAGGCAACCCTTTGTATATTTAAAATTTGCGACAGTAAAAAATTATTTTTTGACAAATTCACTATAGAAAAGGCAATCCGCGGCATATTTAAAATTTGCGACAGTAAAAAATATTATTTTGACAAATTCACTATCGAAAAGGCAATCCTAGGCGTATTTAAAATTTGCGACAGTAAAAAATTATTTTTTGAAAAATTTACTATAGAAAAGGCAAATACTCTGCGTATTTAAAATTAGCGATAGTGAGATATAATTTTTTGAAAAATTTACTATAGAAAGGGCAATTCCCGGCGAGTTTAAAATTTTCGACAGGAAAAAATTATTGTTTGACAAATTCACTATAGAAAAGGCAATCCGCGGCGTATTTAAAATTTGCGACACTAAAAAAATATTTTTTGACAAATTCACTATAGAAAAAGGCAATCCTCGGCGTATTTAAAATTTGCGACAGTAAAAAATATTATTTTGACAAATTCTCTAAAGAAAAGGCAATCCTCGGCGTATTTAAACTTTGCGACAGTAAAAAATTATTTTTTGAAAAATTTACTATAGAAAAGGCAATCCTCGGCGTATTTAAAATTTGCGACAGCAAAAAATAATTTTTTGAAAAATTCACTATAGAAAAGGCAATCCTCGGTATATTTAAAATTTGCGACAGTAAAAAATTATTTTTTGACAAATTCACTATAGAAAAGGCAATCCTCGGCGCATTTAAAATTTGCGACAGTAAAAAATATTATTTTGACCAATTCGCTATAGAAAAGGCAATGCTCGGCGTATTTAAAATTTGCGACAGTAAAAAATTATTTTTTGAAAATTTACTATAGAAAAGGCAATCCTCTGCGTATTTAAAATTTGCGACAGTAAAAAATAATTTTTTGAAAATTTACTATAGAAAAGGCAATCCTCGGCGTATTTAAAATTTGCGACAGCAAAAATTTTTTTTGAAAAATTCACTATAAAAAAGGCAATCCTCTGTATACTTACAATTTGCGACAGTAAAAAATAATTTTTTGACAAGTTAACTATAGAAAAGGCAATCCTCGGCGTATTTAAAACTTGCGACAGTAACAAATATTATTTTGACCAATTCACTATAGAAAAGGCAATCCTCGGCGTATTTAAAATTTGCGACAGCAAAAAATAATTTTTTGAAAAATTTACTTTAGAAAAGGCAATCCTCGGCATATTTAAAATTTGCGACAGTAAAAAATAATGTTTTGAAAAATTTACTATAGAAAAGGCAATCCTCGGTATATTTAAAATTTTCGACAGTAAAAAATAATTTTGTGAAAAATTCACTATAGAAAAGGCAATCCTCTGTATATTTAAAATTTGCGACAGTAAAAAATTATTTTTTGACAAATTCAATATCGAAAAGACAATCCTAGTCGTATTTAAAATTTGCGACAGTAAAAAATTATTATTTGACAAATTCACTATAGAAAATTTAATCCTCGGTATATTTAAAATTTGCGACAGTAAAAAATTATTGTTTGACAAATTCACTATAGAAAAGGCAATCCTCGGCATATTTAAAATTTGCGACAGTAAAAAATTATTTTTTGAAAAATTTACTATAGAAAAGGCAATCCTCGGCGTATTTAAAATTTGCGACAGCAAAAAATAATTTTTTGAAAAATTCACTATAGAAAATTAAATCCTCGGTATATTTAATATTTGCTACAGTAAAAAATTATTTTTTGACAAATTCACTATAGAAAAGGCAATCCTCGTCGTATTTAAAATTTGCGACAGTAAAAAATATTATTTTGACAAATTCACTATAGAAAAGGCAATCCTCGGCGTATTTAAAATTTGCGACAGTAAAAAGTTATTTTTTGAAAAATTTACTATAGAAAAGGCAATCCTCTGCGTATTTAAAATTTGCTACAGTAAAAAATTATTTTTTGACAAATTCACTATAGAAAAGGCAATCCTCGGCGTATTTAAAATTTGCGACAGCAAAAAATATTATTTTGACAAATTTACTATAGAAAAGGCAATCCTCGGCGTATTTAAAATTTGCGAAAGTAAAAAATTATTTTTTGAAAAATTTACTATAGAAAAGGCAATCCTCTGTTTATTTAAAATTTGCGACAGCAAAAAAATTATTTTTTGAAAAATTTACTATAGAAAAGGCAATCCTCCGCGTATTTAAAATTTGCGACAGCAAAAAATAATTTTTTGAAAAATTCACTATAGAAAATTAAATCCTCGGTATATTTAAAATTTGCTACAGTAAAAAATTATTTTTTGAAAAATTTACTATAGAAAAGGCAATCCTCGGCGTATTTAAAATTTGCGACAGCAAAAAATAATTTTTTGAAAAATTCACTATAGAAAATTAAATCCTCGGTATATTTAATATTTGCTACAGTAAAAAATTATTTTTTACAAATTCACTATAGAAAAGGCAATCCTCGGCGTATTTAAAATTTGCGACAGTAAGAAATTATTTTTTGAAAAATTTACTATAGAAAAGGCAATCCTCTGCGTATTTAAAATTTGCGACAGTAAAAAATAATTTTTTGAAAAATTTACTATAGAAAAGGCAATCCTCGGCGTATTTAAAATTTGCGACAGCAAAAAAATTTGTTTTGAAAAATTCACTATAAAAAGGCAATCCTCTGTATACTTAAAATTTGCGACAGTAAAAAATAATTTTTTGACAAGGTAACTATAGAAAAGGCAATCCTCGGCGTATTTAAAACTTGCGACAGTAACAAATATTATTTTGACCAATTCACTATAGAAAAGGCAATCCTCGGCGTATTTAAAATTTGCGACAGCAAAAAATAATTTGTTGAAAAATTCACTATAGAAAATTTAATCCTCGGTATATTTAAAATTTGCTACAGTAAAAAATTATTTTTTGACAAATTCACTATAGAAAAGGCAATCCTCGGCGTATTTAAAATTTTCGACAGCAAAAATTATTTTTTGAAAAATATACCATAGAAAAGGCAATCCTCGGCGTATTTAAAATTTGCGACAGCAAAAAATAATTTGTTAAAAAATTCACTATAGAAAATTTAATCCTCGGTATATTTAAAATTTGCTACAGTAAAAAATTATTTTTGACAAATTCACTATAGAAAAGGCAATCCTCGGCGTATTTAAAATTTGCGACAGCAAAAAATAATTTTTTGAAAAATTCACTATAGAAAATTAAATCCTCGGTATATTTAAAATTTGCTACAGTAAAAAATTATTTTTTGACAAATTCACTATAGAAAAGGCAATCCTCGTCGTATTTAAAATTTGCGACAGTAAAAAATATTATTTTGACAAATTCACTATAGAAAAGGCAATCCTCGGCGTATTTAAAATTTGCGACAGTAAAAAATTATTTTTTGAAAAATTTACTATAGAAAAGGCAGTTCTCTGCGTATTTAAAATTTGCGACAGTAAAAAATAATTTTTTGAAAAATTTACTATAGAAAAGGCAATCCTCGGCGTATTTAAAATTGCGACAGCAAAAAAAATTTTTTTGAAAAATTCACTATAAAAAAGGCAATCCTCTGTATACTTAAAATTTGCGACAGTAAAAAATAATTTTTGACAAGTTAACTATAGAAAAGGCAATCCTCGGCGTATTTAAAACTTGCGAGAGTAACAAATATTATTTTGACCAATTCACTATAGAAAAGGCAATCCTCGGCGTATTTAAAATTTGCGATAGCAAAAAATAATTTTTGAAAAATTTACTTTAGAAAAGGCAATCCTCGGCATATTAAAATTTGCGACAGTAAAAAACAATTTTTTGAAAAATTTACTATAGAAAAGGCAATCCTCGGTATATTTAAAATTTCTCGACAGTACAAAAATAATTTTGTGAAAAATTCACTATAGAAAAGGCAATCCTCTGTATATTTAAAATTTGCGACAGTAAAAAATTATTTTTTGACAAATTCAATATCGAAAAGACAATCCTAGTCGTATTTAAAATTTGCGACAGTAAAAAAATTATTATTTGACAAATTCACTATAGAAAATTAAATCCTCGGTATATTTAAAATTTGCGACAGTAAAAAATTATTGTTTGACAAATTCACTATAGAAAAGGCAATCCTCGGCATATTTAAAATTTGCGACAGTAAAAAATTATTTTTTGAAAAATTTACTATAGAAAAGGCAATCCTCGGCGTATTTAAAATTTGCGACAGCAAAAAATAATTTTTTGAAAAATTCACTATAGAAAATTAAATCCTCGGTATATTTAAAATTTGCTACAGTAAAAAATTATTTTTTGACAAATTCACTATAGAAAAGGCAATCCTCGTCGTATTTAAAATTTGCGACAGTAAAAAATATTATTTTGACAAATTCACTATAGAAAAGGCAATCCTCGGCGTATTTAAAATTTGCGACAGTAAAAAATTATTTTTTGAAAAATTTACTATAGAAAAGGCAATCCTCTGCGTATTTAAAATTTGCTACAGTAAAAAATTATTTTTTGACAAATTCACTACAGAAAAGGCAATCCTCGACGTATTTAAAATTTGCGACAGCAAAAAATATTATTTTGACAAATTTACTATAGAAAAGGCAATCCTCGGCGTATTTAAAATTTGCGATAGTAAAAAATTATTTTTTGAAAAATTTGCTATAGAAAAGGCAATCCTCTGCTTATTTAAAATTTGCGACAGCAAAAAAATTATTTTTTGAAAAATTTACTATAGAAAAGGCAATCCTCGGCGTATTTAAAATTTGCGACAGCAAAAAATAATTTTTTGAAAAATTCACAATAGAAAATTAAATCCTCGGTATATTTAAAATTTGCTACAGTAAAAAATTATTTTTTGACAAATTCACTATAGAAAAGGCAATCCTCGTCGTATTTAAAATTTGCGACGGTAAAAAATAATATTTTGACAAATTCACTATAGAAAAGGCAATCCTCGGCGAATTTAAAATTTGCGACAGTAAAAAATTATTTTTTGAAAAATTTACTATAGAAAAGGCAATCCTCTGCGTATTTAAAATTTGCGACAGTAAAAAATAATTTTTTGAAAAATTTACTATAGAAAAGGCAATCCTCGGCGTATTTAAAATTTGCGACAGCAAAAAATTTTTTTTTGAAAAATTCACTATAAAAAGGCAATCCTCTGTATACTTAAAATTTGCGACAGTAAAAAATAATTTTTTGACAAGTTAACTATAGAAAAGGCAATCCTCGGCGTATTTAAAATTTGCGACACTAAAAAAATATTTTTTGACAAATTCACTATAGAAAAGGCAATCCTCGGCGTATTTAAAATTTGCGACAGCAAAAAATTTTTTTTTTGAAAAATTCACTATAAAAAGGCAATCCTCTGTATACTTAAAATTTGCGACAGTAAAAAATTATTGTTTGACAAATTCACTATAGAAAAGGCAATCCGCGGCGTATTTAAAATTTGCGACACTAAAAAAATATTTTTTGACAAATTCACTATAGAAAAGGCAATCCTCGGCGTATTTAAAATTTGCGACAGTAAAAAATATTATTTTGACAAATTCTCTATAGAAAAGGCAATCCTCGGCGTATTTAAACTTTGCGACAGTAAAAAATTATTTTTTGAAAAATTTACTATAGAAAAGGCAATCCTCGGCGTATTTAAAATTTGCGATAGCAAAAAATAATTTTTTGAAAAATTCACTATAGAAAAGGCAATCCTCTGTATATTAAAAATTTGCGACCGTAAAAAATAATTTTTTGAGAAATTTACTATAGAAAACGCAATCCTCCGCGTATTTAAAATTTGCGACAGAAAAAAATTATTTTTTTGAAAAATTTACTATAGAAAAGGCAATCCTCGGCGTAGTTAAAATTTGCGACAGGAAAAAATAATTTTTTGAAAAATTCACTATAGTAAATTAAATCCTCGGTACATTTAAAATTTGCGACAGTAAAAAATTATTTTTTGACAAATTCACTATAGAAAGGCAATCCTTGGCGTATTTAAAATTTGCGACAATAAAAAATATTATTTTGACAAATTCACTATAGAAAAGGCAATCCTCGGCGTATTTAAAATTTGCGACAGTAAAAAATTATTTTTTGAAAAATTTACTATAGAAAAGGCAATCCTGGGCGTATTTAAAATTTGCGACAGCAAAAAATAATTTTTTGAAAAATTCACTATAGAAAAGGCAATCCTCGGTATATTTAAAATTTGCGACAGTAAAAAATTATTTTTTGACAAATTCACTATAGAAAAGGCAACCCTCGGCGCATTTAAAATTTGCGACAGTAAAAAATATTATTTTGACCAATTCGCTATAGAAAAGGCAATGCTCGGCGTATTTAAAATTTGCGACAGTAAAAAATTATTTTTTGCAAAATTTACTATAGAAAAGGCAATACTCGCCGTCTTTAAAATTTTCGACAGCAAAAATTAATTTTTTGAAAAATTCACTATTGAAAATTAAATCCTTGGTATATTTAAAATTTGCGACAGTAAAAAATTATTTTTTGAAAAATTCACTATAGAAAAGGCAATCTTCGGCGTATTTAAAATTTGCGACAGTAAAAATTATTTTTTGAAAAATTTACTATAGAAAAGGCAATCCTCTGCGTATTTAAATTTGCGACAGTAAAAAATTATTTTTTGTAAAATTTACTATAGAAAAGTCAATCCTCGGCGTGTTTAAAATTTGCGACAGTAAAAAATATTATTTTGACAAATTCACTATAGAAAAGGCAATCCTCGGCGTATTTAAAATTTGTGACATTAAAAAATTATTTTTTGAAAAATTTACTATAGAAAAGGCAATCCTCGGCGTATTAGAAATATGCGACAGTAAAAAAATATTTTTTGACAAATTCACCATAGAAAAGGTAATCCTCGGCGTATTTAAAATTTCTGACAGTAAAAAATAATTTTTTTGAAAATTTACTATAGAAAAGGCAAGCCTCGGTATATTTAAAATTTGCCACAGTAAAAATTTATTTTTTGACAATTCACTATAGAAAAGGCAATCCTCGGCGTATTTAAAATTTGCGACCGTAAAAAATAATTTTTTGAAAAATTTACTATAGAAAAGGCAATCCTCGGCTTATTTAAAATTTGCGACAGTAAAAAATTATTTTTTGAAAAATTTACTATAGAAAAGGCAATCCTCGGCGTATTTAAAATTTGCGACAGCAAAAAATAATTTTTTGAATAATTCACTATAGAAAATTAAATTCTTGGTATATTTAAAATTTGCTACAAAAAATTATTTTTTGACAAATTCGCTATAGAAAAGGCAACCCTCTGTATATTTAAAATTTGCGACAGTAAAAAATTATTTTTTGACAAATTCACTATAGAAAAGGCAATCCGCGGCATATTTAAAATTTGCGACAGTAAAAAATATCATTTTGACAAATTCACTATCGAAAAGGCAATCCTAGGCGTATTTAAAATTTGCGACAGTAAAAAATTATTTTTTGAAAAATTTACTATAGAAAAGGCAATACTCTGCGTATTTAAAATTAGCGATAGTGAGATATAATTTTTTGAAAAATTTACTATAGAAAGGGCAATTCTCGGCGAGTTTACAATTTTCGACAGGAAAAAATTATTGTTTGACAAATTCACTATAGAAAAGGCAATCCGCGGCGTATTTAAAATTTGCGACACTAAAAAAATATTTTTTGACAAATTCACTATAGAAAAGGCAATCCTCGGCGTATTTAAAATTTGCGACAGTAAGAAATATTATTTTGACAAATTCTCTATAGAAAAGGCAATCCTCGGCGTATTTAAACTTTGCGATAGTAAAAAATTATTTTTTGAAAAATTTACTATAGAAAAGGCAATCCTCGGCGTATTTAAAATTTGCGACAGTAAGAAATATTATTTTGACAAATTCTCTATAGAAAAGGCAATCCTCGGCGTATTTAAACTTTGCGACAGTAAAAAATTATTTTTTGAAAAATTTACTATAGAAAAGGCAATCCTCGGCGTATTTAAAATTTGCGACAGCAAAAAATAATTTTTTTGAAAAATTCACTATAGAAAAGGCAATCCTCTGTATATTAAAAATTTGCGACCGTAAAAAATAATTTTTTGAGAAATTTACTATAGAAAAGGCAATCCTCCGCGTATTTAAAATTTGCGACAGAAAAAAATTATTTTTTTGAAAAATTTACTATAGAAAAGGCAATCCTCGGCGTAGTTAAAATTTGCAACAGGAAAAAATAATTTTTTGAAAAATTCACTATAGAAAATTAAATCCTCGGTACATTTAAAATTTGCGACAGTAAAAAATTATCTTTTGACAAATTCACTATAGAAAAGGCAATCCTTGGCGTATTTAAAATTTGCGAAATAAAAAATATTATTTTGACAAATTCACTATAGAAAAGGCAATACTCGGCGTATTTAAAATTTGCGACAGTAAAAAATTATTTTTTGAAAAATTTACTATAGAAAAGGCAATCCTGGGCGTATTTAAAATTTGCGACCAGCAAAAAATTATTTTTTGAAAAATTCACTATAGAAAAGACAATCCGCGGCATATTTAAAATTTGCGACAGTAAAAAAATATTATTTTGACAAATTCACTATAGAAAAGGCAATCCTAGGCGTATTTAAAATTTGCGACAGTAAAAATTATTTTTTGAAAAATTTACTATAGAAAAGGCAATGCTGGGCGTATTTAAAATTTGCGACAGCAAAAAATTATTTTTTGAAAAATTCACTATAGAAAAGACAATCCGCGGCATATTTAAAATTTGCGACAGTAAAAAATATTATTTTGACAAATTCACTATAGAAAAGGCAATCCTAGGCGTATTTAAAATTTGCGACAGTAAAAAATTATTTTTTGTAAAATTTACTATAGAAAAGGCAATACTCGGCGTATTTAAAATTTGCGACAGTAAAAAATTATTTTTTGAAAAATTTACTATAGAAAAGGCAATCCTGGGCGTATTTAAAATTTGCGACAGCAAAAAATTATTTTTTGAAAAATTCACTATAGAAAAGACAATCCGCGGCATATTTAAAATTTGCGACAGTAAAAAATATTATTTTGACAAATTCACTATAGAAAAGGCAATCCTAGGCGTATTTAAAATTTGCGACAGTAAAAAATTATTTTTTGAAAAATTTACTATAGAAAAGGCAATACTCGGCGTATTTAAAATTAGCGATAGTGAGATATAATTTCTTGAAAAATTTACTATAGAAAGGGCAATTCTCGGCGAGTTTAAAATTTTCGACAGGAAAAAATTATTGTTTGACAAATTCACTATAGAAAAGGCAATCCGCGGCGTATTTAAAATTTGCGACACTAAAAAAATATTTTTTGACAAATTCACTATAGAAAAGGCAATCCTCGGCGTATTTAAAATTTGCGACAGTAAAAAATATTATTTTGACAAATTCTCTATAGAAAAGGCAATCCTCGGCGTATTTAAACTTTGCGACAGTAAAAAATTATTTTTTGAAAAATTTACTATAGAAAAGGCAATCCTCGGCGTATTTAAAATTTGCGACAGCAAAAAATAATTTTTTGAAAAATTCACTATAGAAAAGGCAATCCTCTGTATATTAAAAATTTGCGACCGTAAAAAATAATTTTTTGAGAAATTTACTATAGAAAACGCAATCCTCCGCGTATTTAAAATTTGCGACAGAAAAAAATTATTTTTTTGAAAAATTTACTATAGAAAAGGCAATCCTCGGCGTAGTTAAAATTTGCGACAGGAAAAAATAATTTTTTGAAAAATTCACTATAGTAAATTAAATCCTCGGTACATTTAAAATTTGCGACAGTAAAAAATTATTTTTTGACAAATTCACAATAGAAAGGCAATCCTTGGCGTATTTAAAATTTGCGACAATAAAAAATATTATTTTGACAAATTCACTATAGAAAAGGCAATCCTCGGCGTATTTAAAATTTGCGACAGTAAAAAATTATTTTTTGAAAAATTTACTATAGAAAAGGCAATCCTGGGCGTATTTAAAATTTGCGATAGCAAAAAATAATTTTTTGAAAAATTCACTATAGAAAAGGCAATCCTCGGTATATTTAAAATTTGCGACAGTAAAAAATTATTTTTTGACAAATTCACTATAGAAAAGGCAATCCTCGGCGCATTTAAAATTTGCGACAGTAAAAAATATTATTTTGACCAATTCGCTATAGAAAAGGCAATGCTCGGCGTATTTAAAATTTGCGACAGTAAAAAATTATTTTTTGAAAAATTTACTATAGAAAAGGCAATACTCGCCGTCTTTAAAATTTTCGACAGCAAAAATTAATTTTTTGAAAAATTCACTATTGAAAATTAAATCCTTGGTATATTTAGAATTTGCGACAGTAAAAAATTATTTTTTGAAAAATTCACTATAGAAAAGGCAATCCTCGGCGTGTTTAAAATTTGCGACAGTAAAAAATTATTTTTTGAAAAATTTACTATAGAAAAGGCAATCCTCTGCGTATTTAAAATTTGCGACAGTAAAAAATTATTTTTTGAAAAATTTACTATAGAAAAGGCAGTCCTCGGCGTATTTAAAATTTGCGACAGCAAAAAATAATTTTTTGAAAAATTCTCTATAGAAAATTAAATCCTCGGTATATTTAAAATTTGCTACAGTAAAAAATTATTTTTTGACAAATTCACTATAGAAAAGGCAATCCTCGGCGTATTTAAAAATTTGCGACAGTAAAAAATATTATTTTGACAAATTCACTATAGAAAAGGCAATCCTCGGCGTATTTAAAATTTGTGACATTAAAAAATTATTTTTTGAAAAATTTACTATAGAAAAGGCAATCCTCGGCGTATTAGAAATATGCGACAGTAAAAAAATATTTTTTGACAAATTAACCATAGAAAAGGTAATCCTCGGCGTATTTAAAATTTGTGACAGTAAAAAACAATTTTTTTGAAAATTTACTATAGAAAAGGCAAGCCTCGGTATATTTAAAATTTGCCACAGTAAAAATTTATTTTTTGACAAATTCACTATAGAAAAGGCAATCCTCGGCGTATTTAAAATTTGCGACCGTAAAAAATAATTTTTTGAAAAATTTACTATAGAAAAGGCAATCCTCGGCTTATTTAAAATTTGCGACAGTAAAAAATTATTTTTTGAAAAATTTACTATAGAAAAGGCAATCCTCGGCGTATTTAAAATTTGCGACAGCAAAAAATAATTTTTTGAATAATTCACTATAGAAAATTAAATTCTTGGTATATTTAAAATTTGCTACAAAAAATTACTTTTTGACAAATTCGCTATAGAAAAGGCAACCCTCTGTATATTTAAAATTTGCGACAGTAAAAAATTATTTTTGACTAATTCACTATAGAAAAGGCAATCCGCGGCATATTTAAAATTTGCGACAGTAAAAAATATTATTTTGACAAATTCACTATCGAAAAAGCAATCCTAGGCGTATTTAAAATTTGCGACAGTAAAAAATTATTTTTTGAACAATTTACTATAGAAAAGGCAATACTCTGCGTATTTAAAATTAGCGATAGTGAGATATAATTTTTTGAAAAATTTACTATAGAAAGGGCAATTCTCGGCGAGTTTAAAATTTTCGACAGGAAAAAATTATTGTTTGACAAATTCACTATAGAAAAGGCAATCCGCGGCGTATTTAAAATTTGCGACACTAAAAAAATATTTTTTGACAAATTCACTATAGAAAAAGGCAATCCTCGGCGTATTTAAAATTTGCGACAGTAAAAAATATTATTTTGACAAATTCTCTATAGAAAAGGCAATCCTCGGCGTATTTAAACTTTGCGACAGTAAAAAATTATTTTTTGAAAATTTACTATAGAAAAGGCAATCCTCGGCGTATTTAAAATTTGCGACAGCAAAAAATAATTTTTTTGAAAAATTCACTATAGAAAAGGCAATCCTCTGTATATTAAAAATTTGCGACCGTAAAAAATAATTTTTTGAGAAATTTACTATAGAAAAGGCAATCCTCCGCGTATTTAAAATTTGCGACAGAAAAAAATTATTTTTTTGAAAAATTTACTATAGAAAAGGCAATCCTCGGCGTAGTTAAAATTTGCGACAGGAAAAAATAATTTTTTGAAAAATTCACTATAGAAAATTAAATCCTCGGTACATTTAAAATTTGCGACAGTAAAAAATTATTTTTTGACAAATTCACTATAGAAAAGGCAATCCTCGGCGTATTTAAAATTTGCGACAGTAATAAATTATTTTTTGAAAAATTTACTATAGAAAAGGCAATCCTGGGCGTATTTAAAATTTGCGACAGCAAAAATTATTTTTTGAAAAATTCACTATAGAAAAGGCAATCCTCGGTATATTTAAAATTTGCGACAGTAAAAAATTATTTTTTGACAAATTCACTATAGAAAAGGCAATCCTCGGCGCATTTAAAATTTGCGACAGTAAAAAATATTATTTTGACCAATTCGCTATAGAAAAGGCAATGCTCGGCGTATTTAAAATTTGCGACAGTAAAAAATTATTTTATGAAAAATTTACTATAGAAAAGGCAATACTCGCCGTCTTTAAAATTTTCGACAGCAAAAATTAATTTTTTGAAAAATTCACTATTGAAAATTAAATCCCTTGGTATATTTAAAATTTGCGACAGTAAAAAATTATTTTTTGAAAAATTCACTATAGAAAAGGCAATCCTCGGCGTATTTAAAATTTGCGACAGTAAAAAATTATTTTTTGAAAAATTTACTATAGAAAAGGCAATCCTCTGCGTATTTAAAATTTGCGACAGTAAAAAATTATTTTTTGAAAAATTTACTATAGAAAAGGCAATCCTCGGCGTATTTAAAATTTGCGACAGCAAAAAATAATTTTTTGAAAAATTCACTATAGAAAATTAAATCCTCGGTATATTTAAAATTTGCTACAGTAAAAAATTATTTTTTGACAAATTCACTATAGAAAAGGCAATCCTCGGCGTATTTAAAATTTGCGACAGTATAAAATATTATTTTGACAAATTCACAATAGAAAAGGCAATCCTCGGCGTATTTAAAATTTGTGACATTAAAAAATTATTTTTTGAAAAATTTACTATAGAAAAGGCAATCCTCGGCGTATTAGAAATATGCGACAGTAAAAAAATAATTTTTTGACAAATTCACCATAGAAAAGGTAATCCTCGGCGTATTTAAAATTTGTGACAGTAAAAAAAAATTTTTTTGAAAATTTACTATAGAAAAGACAAGCCTCGGTATATTTAAAATTTGCCACAGTAAAAATTTATTTTTTGACAAATTCACTATAGAAAAGGCAATCCTCGGCGTATTTAAAATTTGCGACCGTAAAAAATAATTTTTTGAAAAATTTACTATAGAAAAGGCAATCCTCGGCTTATTTAAAATTTGCGACAGTAAAAAATTATTTTTTGAAAAATTTACTATAGAAAAGGCAATCCTCGGCGTATTTAAAATTTGCGACAGCAAAAAATAATTTTTTGAATAATTCACTATAGAAAATTAAATTCTTGGTATATTTAAAATTTGCTACAAAAAATTATTTTTTGACAAATTCGCTATAGAAAAGGCAATCCTCTGTATATTTAAAATTTGCGACAGTAAAAAATTATTTTTTGACAAATTCACTATAGGAAAGGCAATCCGCGGCATATTTAAAATTTGCAACACTAAAAATATTATTTTGACAAATTCACTATAGAAAAGGCAATCCTAGGCGTATTTAAAATTTGCGACAGTAAAAAATTATTTTTTGAAAAATTTACTAAAGAAAAGGCAATACTCGGCGTATTTAAAATTAGCGATAGTGAGATATAATTTTTTGAAAAATTTACTATAGAAAGGGCAATTCTCGGCGAGTTTAAAATTTTCGACAGGAAAAAATTATTGTTTGACAAATTCACTATAGAAAAGGCAATCCGCGGCGTATTTAAAATTTGCGACACTAAAAAAATATTTTTTGACAAATTCACTATAGAAAAGGCAATCCTCGGCGTATTTAAAATTTGCGACAGTAAAAAATATTATTTTGACAAATTCTCTATAGAAAAGGCAATCCTCGGCGTATTTAAACTTTGCGACAGTAAAAAATTATTTTTTGAAAAATTTACTATAGAAAAGGCAATCCTCGGCGTATTTAAAATTTGCGACAGCAAAAAATAATTTTTTGAAAAATTCACTATAGAAAAGGCAATCCTCTGTATATTAAAAATTTGCGACCGTAAAAAATAATTTTTTGAGAAATTTACTATAGAAAACGCAATCCTCCGCGTATTTAAAATTTGCGACAGAAAAAAATTATTTTTTTGAAAAATTTACTATAGAAAAGGCAATCCTCGGCGTAGTTAAAATTTGCGACAGGAAAAAATAATTTTTTGAAAAATTCACTATAGTAAATTAAATCCTCGGTACATTTAAAATTTGCGACAGTAAAAAATTATTTTTTGACAAATTCACTATAGAAAGGCAATCCTTGGCGTATTTAAAATTTGCGACAATAAAAAATATTATTTTGACAAATTCACTATAGAAAAGGCAATCCTCGGCGTATTTAAAATTTGCGACAGTAAAAAATTATTTTTTGAAAAATTTACTATAGAAAAGGCAATCCTGGGCGTATTTAAAATTTGCGACAGCAAAAAATAATTTTTTGAAAAATTCACTATAGAAAAAGGCAATCCTCGGTATATTTAAAATTTGCGACAGTAAAAAATTATTTTTTGACAAATTTTACTATAGAAAAGGCAATCCTCCGCGTATTTAAAATTTGCGACAGAAAAAAATTATTTTTTTGAAAAATTTACTATAGAAAAGGCAATCCTCGGCGTAATTAAAATTTGCGACAGTAAAAAATATTATTTTGACAAATTCTCTATAGAAAAAGCAATCCTCGGCGTATTTAAACTTTGCGACAGTAAAAAATTATTTTTTGAAAAATTTACTATAGAAAAGGCAATCCTCGGCGTATTTAAAATTTGCGACAGCAAAAAATAATTTTTTGAAAAATTCACTATAGAAAAGGCAATCCTCTGTATATTAAAAATTTGCGACCGTAAAAAATAATTTTTTGAGAAATTTACTATAGAAAAGGCAATCCTCCGCGTATTTAAAATTTGCGACAGAAAAAAATTATTTTTTTGAAAAATTTACTATAGAAAAGGCAATCCTCGGCGTAGTTAAAATTTGCGACAGGAAAAAATAATTTTTTGAAAAATTCACTATAGAAAATTAAATCCTCGGTACATTTAAAATTTGCGACAGTAAAAAATTATTTTTTGACAAATTCACTATAGAAAAGGCAATCCTAGGCGTATTTAAAATTTGCGACAGTAAAAAATTATTTTTTGAAAAATTTACTAAAGAAAAGGCAATACTCGGCGTATTTAAAATTAGCGATAGTGAGATATAATTTTTTGAAAAATTTACTATAGAAAGGGCAATTCTCGGCGAGTTTAAAATTTTCGACAGGAAAAAATTATTGTTTGACAAATTCACTATAGAAAAGGCAATCCGCGGCGTATTTAAAATTTGCGACACTAATAAAATATTTTTTGACAAATTCACTATAGAAAAGGCAATCCTCGGCGTATTTAAAATTTGCGACAGTAAAAAATATTATTTTGACAAATTCTCTATAGAAAAAGCAATCCTCGGCGTATTTAAACTTTGCGACAGTAAAAAATTATTTTTTGAAAAATTTACTATAGAAAAGGCAATCCTCGGCGTATTTAAAATTTGCGACAGCAAAAAATAATTTTTTGAAAAATTCACTATAGAAAAGGCAATCCTCTGTATATTAAAAATTTGCGACCGTAAAAAATAATTTTTTGAGAAATTTACTATAGAAAAGGCAATCCTCCGCGTATTTAAAATTTGCGACAGAAAAAAATTATTTTTTTGAAAAATTTACTATAGAAAAGGCAATCCTCGGCGTAGTTAAAATTTGCGACAGGAAAAAATAATTTTTTGAAAAATTCACTATAGAAAATTAAATCCTCGGTACATTTAAAATTTGCGACAGTAAAAAATTGTTTTTGACAAATTCACTATAGAAAAGGCAATCCTTGGCGTATTTAAAATTTGCGACAATAAAAAATATTATTTTGACAAATTCACTATAGAAAAGGCAATCCTCGGCGTATTTAAAATTTGCGACAGTAATAAATTATTTTTTGAAAAATTTACTATAGAAAAGGCAATCCTGGGCGTATTTAAAATTTGCGACAGCAAAAAATTATTTTTTGAAAAATTCACTATAGAAAAGGCAATCCTCGGTATATTTAAAATTTGCGACAGTAAAAAATTATTTTTTGACAAATTCACTATAGAAAAGGCAATCCTCGGCGCATTTAAAATTTGCGACAGTAAAAAATATTATTTTGACCAATTCGCTATAGAAAAGGCAATGCTCGGCGTATTTAAAATTTGCGACAGTAAAAAATTATTTTATGAAAAATTTACTATAGAAAAGGCAATACTCGCCGTCTTTAAAATTTTCGACAGCAAAAATTAATTTTTTGAAAAATTCACTATTGAAAATTAAATCCTTGGTATATTTAAAATTTGCGACAGTAAAAAATTATTTTTTGAAAAATTCACTATAGAAAAGGCAATCCTCGGCGTATTTAAAATTTGCGACAGTAAAAAATTATTTTTTGAAAAATTTACTATAGAAAAGGCAATCCTCTGCGTATTTAAAATTTGCGACAGTAAAAAATTATTTTTTGAAAAATTTACTATAGAAAAGGCAATCCTCGGCGTATTTAAAATTTGCGACAGCAAAAAATAATTTTTTGAAAAATTCACTATAGAAAATTAAATCCTCGGTATATTTAAAATTTGCTACAGTAAAAAATTATTTTTTGACAAATTTACTATAGAAAAGGCAATCCTCGGCGTATTTAAAATTTGCGACAGTATAAAATATTATTTTGACAAATTCACAATAGAAAAGGCAATCCTCGGCGTATTTAAAATTTGTGACATTAAAAAATTATTTTTTGAAAAATTTACTATAGAAAAGGCATTCCTCGGCGTATTAGAAATATGCGACAGTAAAAAAATAATTTTTTGACAAATTCACCATAGAAAAGGTAATCCTCGGCGTATTTAAAATTTGTGACAGTAAAAAATAATTTTTTTGAAAATTTACTATAGAAAAGACAAGCCTCGGTATATTTAAAATTTGCCACAGTAAAAATTTATTTTTTGACAAATTCACTATAGAAAAGGCAATCCTCGGCGTATTTAAAATTTGCGACCGTAAAAAATAATTTTTTGAAAAATTTACTATAGAAAAGGCAATCCTCGGCTTATTTAAAATTTGCGACAGTAAAAAATTATTTTTTGAAAAATTTACTATAGAAAAGGCAATCCTCGGCGTATTTAAAATTTGCGACAGCAAAAAATAATTTTTTGAATAATTCACTATAGAAAATTAAATTCTTGGTATATTTAAAATTTGCTACAAAAAATTATTTTTTGACAAATTCGCTATAGAAAAGGCAATCCTCTGTATATTTAAAATTTGCGACAGTAAAAAATTATTTTTTGACAAATTCACTATAGGAAAGGCAATCCGCGGCATATTTAAAATTTGCGACACTAAAAAATATTATTTTGACAAATTCACTATAGAAAAGGCAATCCTAGGCGTATTTAAAATTTGCGACAGTAAAAAATTATTTTTTGAAAAATTTACTAAAGAAAAGGCAATACTCGGCGTATTTAAAATTAGCGATAGTGAGATATAATTTTTTGAAAAATTTACTATAGAAAGGGCAATTCTCGGCGAGTTTAAAATTTTCGACAGGAAAAAATTATTGTTTGACAAATTCACTATAGAAAAGGCAATCCGCGGCGTATTTAAAATTTGCGACACTAAAAAAATATTTTTTGACAAATTCACTATAGAAAAGGCAATCCTCGGCGTATTTAAAATTTGCGACAGTAAAAAATATTATTTTGACAAATTCTCTATAGAAAAAGCAATCCTCGGCGTATTTAAACTTTGCGACAGTAAAAAATTATTTTTTGAAAAATTTACTATAGAAAAGGCAATCCTCGGCGTATTTAAAATTTGCGACAGCAAAAAATAATTTTTTGAAAAATTCACTATAGAAAAGGCAATCCTCGGCGTATTTAAAATTTGCGACAGTAAAAAATTATTTTTTGAAAAATTCACTATAGAAAATTAAATCCTCGGTACATTTAAAATTTGCGACAGTAAAAAACTATTTTTTGACAAATTCACTATAGAAAAGGCAAACCTTGGCGTATTTAAAATTTGCGACAATAAAAAATATTATTTTGACAAATTCACTATAGAAAAGGCAATCCTCGGCGTATTTAAAATTTGCGACAGTAAAAAATTATTTTTTGAAAAATTTACTATAGAAAAGGCAAGCCTGGGCGTATTTAAAATTTGCGACAGCAAAAAATAATTTTTTGAAAAATTCACTATAGAAAAGGCAATCCTCGGTATATTTAAAATTTGCGACAGTAAAAAATTATTTTTTGACAAATTCACTATAGAAAAGGCAATCCTCGGCGCATTTAAAATTTGCGACAGTAAAAAATATTATTTTGACCAATTCGCTATAGAAAAGGCAATGCTCGGCGTATTTAAAATTTGCGATAGTAAAAAATTTTTTTTTGAAAAATTTACTATAGAAAAGGCAATACTCGCCGTCTTTAAAATTTTCGACAGCAAAAATTAATTTTTTGAAAAGTTCACTATTGAAAATTAAATCCTTGGTATATTTAAAATTTGCGACAGTAAAAAATAATTTTTTGAAAAATTCACTATAGAAAAGGCAATCCTTGGCGTATTTAAAATTTGCGACAGTAAAAAATTATTTTTTGAAAAATTTACTACAGAAAAGGCAATCCTCTGCGTATTTAAAATGTGCGACAGTAAAAAATTATTTTTTGAAAAATTTCCTATAGAAAAGGCAATCCTCGGCGTATTTAAAATTTGCGACAGCAAAAAATAATTTTTTGAAAAATTCACTATAGAAAATTAAATCCTCGGTATATTTAAAATTTGCTACAGTAAAAAATTATTTTTTGACAAATTCACTATAGAAAAGGCAATCCTCGGCGTATTTAAAATTTGCGACAGTAAAAAATATTATTTTGACAAATTCACTATAGAAAAGGCAATCCTCGGCGTATTTAAAATTTGTGACATTAAAAAATTATTTTTTGAAAAATTTACTATAGAAAAGGCAATCCTCGGCGAATTTAAAATTTGCGACAGTAAAAAATTATTTTTTGAAAAATATACCATAGAAAAGGCAATCCTCGGCGTATTTAAAATTTGCGACAGCAAAAAATAATTTGTTGAAAAATTCACTATAGAAAATTTAATCCTCGGTATATTTAAAATTTGCTACAGTAAAAAATTATTTTTTGACAAATTCACTATAGAAAAGGCAATCCTGGGCGTATTTAAAATTTGCGACAGTAAAAAATTATTTTTTGAAAAATATACCATAGAAAAGGCAATCCTCGGCGTATTTAAAATTTGCGACAGCAAAAAATAATTTGTTGAAAAATTCACTATAGAAAATTTAATCCTCGGTATATTTAAAATTTGCTACAGTAAAAAATTATTTTTTGACAAATTCACTATAGAAAAGGCAATCCTCGGCGTATTTAAAATTTGCGACAGCAAAAAATAATTTTTTGAAAAATTCACTATAGAAAATTAAATCCTCGGTATATTTAAAATTTGCTACAGTAAAAAATTATTTTTTGACAAATTCACTATAGAAAAGGCAATCCTCGTCGTATTTAAAATTTGCGACAGTAAAAAATATTATTTTGACAAATTCACTATAGAAAAGGCAATCCTCGGCGTATTTAAAATTTGCGACAGTAAAAAATTATTTTTTGAAAAATTTACTATAGAAAAGGCAATCCTCTGCGTATTTAAAATTTGCGACAGTAAAAAATAATTTTTTGAAAAATTTACTATAAAAAAGGCAATCCTCGGCGTATTTAAAATTTGCGACAGCAAAAAAATTTTTTTTGAAAAATTCACTATAAAAAAGGCAATCCTCTGTATACTTAAAATTTGCGACAGTAAAAAATAATTTTTTGACAAGTTAACTATAGAAAAGGCAATCCTCGGCGTATTTAAAACTTGCGACAGTAACAAATATTATTTTGACCAATTCACTATAGAAAAGGCAATCCTCGGCGTATTTAAAATTTGCGACAGCAAAAAATAATTTTTTGAAAAATTTACTTTAGAAAAGGCAATCCTCGGCATATTTAAAATTTGCGACAGTAAAAAATAATTTTTTGAAAAATTTACTATAGAAAAGGCAATCCTCGGTATATTTAAAATATTCGACAGTAAAAAATAATTTTGTGAAAAATTCACTATAGAAAAGGCAATCCTCTGTATATTTAAAATTTGCGACAGTAAAAAATTATTTTTTGACAAATTCAATATCGAAAAGACAATCCTAGTCGTACTTAAAATTTGCGACAGTAAAAAATTATTGTTTGACAAATTCACTATAGAAAAGGCAATCCTCGGCATATTTAAAATTTGCGACAGTAAAAAATTATTTTTTGAAAAATTTACTATAGAAAAGGCAATCCTCGGCGTATTTAAAATTTGCGACAGCAAAAAATAATTTTTTGAAAAATTCACTATAGAAAATTAAATCCTCGGTATATTTAATATTTGCTACAGTAAAAAATTATTTTTTGACAAATTCACTATAGAAAAGGCAATCCTCGTCGTATTTAAAATTTGCGACAGTAAAAAATATTATTTTGACAAATTCACTATAGAAAAGGCAATCCTCGGCGTATTTAAAATTTGCGACAGTAAAAAGTTATTTTTTGAAAAATTTACTATAGAAAAGGCAATCCTCTGCGTATTTAAAATTTGCTACAGTAAAAAATTATTTTTTGACAAATTCACTATAGAAAAGGCAATCCTCGGCGTATTTAAAATTTGCGACAGTAAAAAATTTTTTTTTGAAAAATTTACTATAGAAAAGGCAATCCTCTGCGTATTTAAATTTTTCGACAGTAAAAAATAATTTTTTGAAAAATTTACTATAGAAAAGGCAATCCTCGGCGTATTTAAAATTTGCGACAGCAAAAAAATTTGTTTTGAAAAATTCACTATAAAAAGGCAATCCTCTGTATACTTAAAATTTGCGACAGTAAAAAATAATTTTTTGACAAGTTAACTATAGAAAAGGCAATCCTCGGCGTATTTAAAACTTGCGACAGTAACAAATATTATTTTGACCAATTCACTATAGAAAAGGCAATCCTCGGCGTATTTAAAATTTGCGACAGCAAAAAATAATTTGTTGAAAAATTCACTATAGAAAATTTAATCCTCGGTATATTTAAAATTTGCTACAGTAAAAAATTATTTTTTGACAAATTCACTATAGAAAAGGCAATCCTCGGCGTATTTAAAATTTGCGACAGTAAAAAATTATTTTTTGAAAAATATACCATAGAAAAGGCAATCCTCGGCGTATTTAAAATTTGCGAGAGCAAAAAATAATTTGTTGAAAAATTCACTATAGAAAATTTAATCCTCGGTATATTTAATATTTGCTACAGTAAAAAATTATTTTTTGACAAATTCACTATAGAAAAGGCAATCCTCGTCGTATTTAAAATTTGCGACAGTAAAAAATATTATTTTGACAAATTCACTATAGAAAAGGCAATCCTCGGCGTATTTAAAATTTGCGACAGTAAAAAGTTATTTTTTGAAAAATTTACTATAGAAAAGGCAATCCTCTGCGTATTTAAAATTTGCTACAGTAAAAAATTATTTTTTGACAAATTCACTATAGAAAAGGCAATCCTCGGCGTATTTAAAATTTGCGACAGCAAAAAATATTATTTTGACAAATTTACTATAGAAAAGGCAATCCTCGGCGTATTTAAAATTTGCGAAAGTAAAAAATTATTTTTTGAAAAATTTACTATAGAAAAGGCAATCCTCTGTTTATTTAAAATTTGCGACAGCAAAAAAATTATTTTTTGAAAAATTTACTATAGAAAAGGCAATCCTCCGCGTATTTAAAATTTGCGACAGCAAAAAATAATTTTTTGAAAAATTCACTATAGAAAATTAAATCCTCGGTATATTTAAAATTTGCTACAGTAAAAAATTATTTTTTGAAAAATTTACTATAGAAAAGGCAATCCTCGGCGTATTTAAAATTTGCGACAGCAAAAAATAATTTTTTGAAAAATTCACTATAGAAAATTAAATCCTCGGTATATTTAATATTTGCTACAGTAAAAAATTATTTTTTACAAATTCACTATAGAAAAGGCAATCCTCGGCGTATTTAAAATTTGCGACAGTAAGAAATTATTTTTTGAAAAATTTACTATAGAAAAGGCAATCCTCTGCGTATTTAAAATTTGCGACAGTAAAAAATAATTTTTTGAAAAATTTACTATAGAAAAGGCAATCCTCGGCGTATTTAAAATTTGCGACAGCAAAAAAATTTGTTTTGAAAAATTCACTATAAAAAGGCAATCCTCTGTATACTTAAAATTTGCGACAGTAAAAAATAATTTTTTGACAAGGTAACTATAGAAAAGGCAATCCTCGGCGTATTTAAAACTTGCGACAGTAACAAATATTATTTTGACCAATTCACTATAGAAAAGGCAATCCTCGGCGTATTTAAAATTTGCGACAGCAAAAAATAATTTGTTGAAAAATTCACTATAGAAAATTTAATCCTCGGTATATTTAAAATTTGCTACAGTAAAAAATTATTTTTTGACAAATTCACTATAGAAAAGGCAATCCTCGGCGTATTTAAAATTTTCGACAGCAAAAATTATTTTTTGAAAAATATACCATAGAAAAGGCAATCCTCGGCGTATTTAAAATTTGCGACAGCAAAAAATAATTTGTTAAAAAATTCACTATAGAAAATTTAATCCTCGGTATATTTAAAATTTGCTACAGTAAAAAATTATTTTTGACAAATTCACTATAGAAAAGGCAATCCTCGGCGTATTTAAAATTTGCGACAGCAAAAAATAATTTTTTGAAAAATTCACTATAGAAAATTAAATCCTCGGTATATTTAAAATTTGCTACAGTAAAAAATTATTTTTTGACAAATTCACTATAGAAAAGGCAATCCTCGTCGTATTTAAAATTTGCGACAGTAAAAAATATTATTTTGACAAATTCACTATAGAAAAGGCAATCCTCGGCGTATTTAAAATTTGCGACAGTAAAAAATTATTTTTTGAAAAATTTACTATAGAAAAGGCAGTTCTCTGCGTATTTAAAATTTGCGACAGTAAAAAATAATTTTTTGAAAAATTTACTATAGAAAAGGCAATCCTCGGCGTATTTAAAATTGCGACAGCAAAAAAAATTTTTTTGAAAAATTCACTATAAAAAAGGCAATCCTCTGTATACTTAAAATTTGCGACAGTAAAAAATAATTTTTTGACAAGTTAACTATAGAAAAGGCAATCCTCGGCGTATTTAAAACTTGCGAGAGTAACAAATATTATTTTGACCAATTCACTATAGAAATGGCAATCCTCGGCGTATTTAAAATTTGCGATAGCAAAAAATAATTTTTTGAAAAATTTACTTTAGAAAAGGCAATCCTCGGCATATTTAAAATTTGCGACAGTAAAAAACAATTTTTTGAAAAATTTACTATAGAAAAGGCAATCCTCGGTATATTTAAAATTTTCGACAGTAAAAAATAATTTTGTGAAAAATTCACTATAGAAAAGGCAATCCTCTGTATATTTAAAATTTGCGACAGTAAAAAATTATTTTTTGACAAATTCAATATCGAAAAGACAATCCTAGTCGTATTTAAAATTTGCGACAGTAAAAAATTATTATTTGACAAATTCACTATAGAAAATTAAATCCTCGGTATATTTAAAATTTGCGACAGTAAAAAATTATTGTTTGACAAATTCACTATAGAAAAGGCAATCCTCGGCATATTTAAAATTTGCGACAGTAAAAAATTATTTTTTGAAAAATTTACTATAGAAAAGGCAATCCTCGGCGTATTTAAAATTTGCGACAGCAAAAAATAATTTTTTGAAAAATTCACTATAGAAAATTAAATCCTCGGTATATTTAAAATTTGCTACAGTAAAAAATTATTTTTTGACAAATTCACTATAGAAAAGGCAATCCTCGTCGTATTTAAAATTTGCGACAGTAAAAAATATTATTTTGACAAATTCACTATAGAAAAGGCAATCCTCGGCGTATTTAAAATTTGCGACAGTAAAAAATTATTTTTTGAAAAATTTACTATAGAAAAGGCAATCCTCTGCGTATTTAAAATTTGCTACAGTAAAAAATTATTTTTTGACAAATTCACTACAGAAAAGGCAATCCTCGACGTATTTAAAATTTGCGACAGCAAAAAATATTATTTTGACAAATTTACTATAGAAAAGGCAATCCTCGGCGTATTTAAAATTTGCGATAGTAAAAAATTATTTTTTGAAAAATTTACTATAGAAAAGGCAATCCTCTGCTTATTTAAAATTTGCGACAGCAAAAAAATTATTTTTTGAAAAATTTACTATAGAAAAGGCAATCCTCGGCGTATTTAAAATTTGCGACAGCAAAAAATAATTTTTTGAAAAATTCACAATAGAAAATTAAATCCTCGGTATATTTAAAATTTGCTACAGTAAAAAATTATTTTTTGACAAATTCACTATAGAAAAGGCAATCCTCGTCGTATTTAAAATTTGCGACGGTAAAAAATATTATTTTGACAAATTCACTATAGAAAAGGCAATCCTCGGCGAATTTAAAATTTGCGACAGTAAAAAATTATTTTTTGAAAAATTTACTATAGAAAAGGCAATCCTCTGCGTATTTAAAATTTGCGACAGTAAAAAATAATTTTTTGAAAAATTTACTATAGAAAAGGCAATCCTCGGCGTATTTAAAATTTGCGACAGCAAAAAATTTTTTTTTGAAAAATTCACTATAAAAAGGCAATCCTCTGTATACTTAAAATTTGCGACAGTAAAAAATAATTTTTTGACAAGTTAACTATAGAAAAGGCAATCCTCGGCGTATTTAAAATTTGCGACACTAAAAAAATATTTTTTGACAAATTCACTATAGAAAAGGCAATCCTCGGCGTATTTAAAATTTGCGACAGCAAAAAATTTTTTTTTTGAAAAATTCACTATAAAAAGGCAATCCTCTGTATACTTAAAATTTGCGACAGTAAAAAATTATTGTTTGACAAATTCACTATAGAAAAGGCAATCCGCGGCGTATTTAAAATTTGCGACACTAAAAAAATATTTTTTGACAAATTCACTATAGAAAAGGCAATCCTCGGCGTATTTAAAATTTGCGACAGTAAAAAATATTATTTTGACAAATTCTCTATAGAAAAGGCAATCCTCGGCGTATTTAAACTTTGCGACAGTAAAAAATTATTTTTTGAAAAATTTACTATAGAAAAGGCAATCCTCGGCGTATTTAAAATTTGCGATAGCAAAAAATAATTTTTTGAAAAATTCACTATAGAAAAGGCAATCCTCTGTATATTAAAAATTTGCGACCGTAAAAAATAATTTTTTGAGAAATTTACTATAGAAAACGCAATCCTCCGCGTATTTAAAATTTGCGACAGAAAAAAATTATTTTTTTGAAAAATTTACTATAGAAAAGGCAATCCTCGGCGTAGTTAAAATTTGCGACAGGAAAAAATAATTTTTTGAAAAATTCACTATAGTAAATTAAATCCTCGGTACATTTAAAATTTGCGACAGTAAAAAATTATTTTTTGACAAATTCACTATAGAAAGGCAATCCTTGGCGTATTTAAAATTTGCGACAATAAAAAATATTATTTTGACAAATTCACTATAGAAAAGGCAATCCTCGGCGTATTTAAAATTTGCGACAGTAAAAAATTATTTTTTGAAAAATTTACTATAGAAAAGGCAATCCTGGGCGTATTTAAAATTTGCGACAGCAAAAAATAATTTTTTGAAAAATTCACTATAGAAAAGGCAATCCTCGGTATATTTAAAATTTGCGACAGTAAAAAATTATTTTTTGACAAATTCACTATAGAAAAGGCAACCCTCGGCGCATTTAAAATTTGCGACAGTAAAAAATATTATTTTGACCAATTCGCTATAGAAAAGGCAATGCTCGGCGTATTTAAAATTTGCGACAGTAAAAAATTATTTTTTGAAAAATTTACTATAGAAAAGGCAATACTCGCCTCGCCGTCTTTAAAATTTTCGACAGCAAAAATTAATTTTTTGAAAAATTCACTATTGAAAATTAAATCCTTGGTATATTTAAAATTTGCGACAGTAAAAAATTATTTTTTGAAAAATTCACTATAGAAAAGGCAATCTTCGGCGTATTTAAAATTTGCGACAGTAAAAAATTATTTTTTGAAAAATTTACTATAGAAAAGGCAATCCTCTGCGTATTTAAAATTTGCGACAGTAAAAAATTATTTTTTGTAAAATTTACTATAGAAAAGTCAATCCTCGGCGTGTTTAAAATTTGCGACAGTAAAAAATATTATTTTGACAAATTCACTATAGAAAAGGCAATCCTCGGCGTATTTAAAATTTGTGACATTAAAAAATTATTTTTTGAAAAATTTACTATAGAAAAGGCAATCCTCGGCGTATTAGAAATATGCGACCGTAAAAAATAATTTTTTGAAAAATTTACTATAGAAAAGGCAATCCTTGGCTTATTTAAAATTTGCGACAGTAAAAAATTATTTTTTGAAAAATTTACTATAGAAAAGGCAATCCTCGGCGTATTTAAAATTTGCGACAGCAAAAAATAATTTTTTGAATAATTCACTATAGAAAATTAAATACTTGGTATATTTAAAATTTGCTACAAAAAATTATTTTTTGACAAATTCGCTATAGAAAAGGCAACCCTCTGTATATTTAAAATTTGCGACAGTAAAAAATTATTTTTTGACAAATTCACTATAGAAAAGGCAATCCGCGGCATATTTAAAATTTGCGACAGTAAAAAATATCATTTTGACAAATTCACTATCGAAAAGGCAATCCTAGGCGTATTTAAAATTTGCGACAGTAAAAAATTATTTTTTGAAAAATTTACTATAGAAAAGGCAATACTCTGCGTATTTAAAATTAGCGATAGTGAGATATAATTTTTTGAAAAATTTACTATAGAAAGGGCAATTCTCGGCGAGTTTACAATTTTCGACAGGAAAAAATTATTGTTTGACAAATTCACTATAGAAAAGGCAATCCGCGGCGTATTTAAAATTTGCGACACTAAAAAAATATTTTTTGACAAATTCACTATAGAAAAGGCAATCCTCGGCGTATTTAAAATTTGCGACAGTAAGAAATATTATTTTGACAAATTCTCTATAGAAAAGGCAATCCTCGGCGTATTTAAACTTTGCGATAGTAAAAAATTATTTTTTGAAAAATTTACTATAGAAAAGGCAATCCTCGGCGTATTTAAAATTTGCGACAGTAAGAAATATTATTTTGACAAATTCTCTATAGAAAAGGCAATCCTCGGCGTATTTAAACTTTGCGACAGTAAAAAATTATTTTTTGAAAAATTTACTATAGAAAAGGCAATCCTCGGCGTATTTAAAATTTGCGACAGCAAAAAATAATTTTTTGAAAAATTCACTATAGAAAAGGCAATCCTCTGTATATTAAAAATTTGCGACCGTAAAAAATAATTTTTTGAGAAATTTACTATAGAAAAGGCAATCCTCCGCGTATTTAAAATTTGCGACAGAAAAAAATTATTTTTTTGAAAAATTTACTATAGAAAAGGCAATCCTCGGCGTAGTTAAAATTTGCAACAGGAAAAAATAATTTTTTGAAAAATTCACTATAGAAAATTAAATCCTCGGTACATTTAAAATTTGCGACAGTAAAAAATTATCTTTTGACAAATTCACTATAGAAAAGGCAATCCTTGGCGTATTTAAAATTTGCGACAATAAAAAATATTATTTTGACAAATTCACTATAGAAAAGGCAATACTCGGCGTATTTAAAATTTGCGACAGTAAAAAATTATTTTTTGAAAAATTTACTATAGAAAAGGCAATCCTGGGCGTATTTAAAATTTGCGACAGCAAAAAATTATTTTTTGAAAAATTCACTATAGAAAAGACAATCCGCGGCATATTTAAAATTTGCGACAGTAAAAAATATTATTTTGACAAATTCACTATAGAAAAGGCAATCCTAGGCGTATTTAAAATTTGCGACAGTAAAAAATTATTTTTTGAAAAATTTACTATAGAAAAGGCAATGCTGGGCGTATTTAAAATTTGCGACAGCAAAAAATTATTTTTTGAAAAATTCACTATAGAAAAGACAATCCGCGGCATATTTAAAATTTGCGACAGTAAAAAATATTATTTTGACAAATTCACTATAGAAAAGGCAATCCTAGGCGTATTTAAAATTTGCGACAGTAAAAAATTATTTTTTGAAAAATTTACTATAGAAAAGGCAATACTCGGCGTATTTAAAATTTGCGACAGTAAAAAATTATTTTTTGAAAAATTTACTATAGAAAAGGCAATCCTGGGCGTATTTAAAATTTGCGACAGCAAAAAATTATTTTTTGAAAAATTCACTATAGAAAAGACAATCCGCGGCATATTTAAAATTTGCGACAGTAAAAAATATTATTTTGACAAATTCACTATAGAAAAGGCAATCCTAGGCGTATTTAAAATTTGCGACAGTAAAAAATTATTTTTTGAAAAATTTACTATAGAAAAGGCAATACTCGGCGTATTTAAAATTAGCGATAGTGAGATATAATTTCTTGAAAAATTTACTATAGAAAGGGCAATTCTCGGCGAGTTTAAAATTTTCGACAGGAAAAAATTATTGTTTGACAAATTCACTATAGAAAAGGCAATCCGCGGCGTATTTAAAATTTGCGACACTAAAAAAATATTTTTTGACAAATTCACTATAGAAAAGGCAATCCTCGGCGTATTTAAAATTTGCGACAGTAAAAAATATTATTTTGACAAATTCTCTATAGAAAAGGCAATCCTCGGCGTATTTAAACTTTGCGACAGTAAAAAATTATTTTTTGAAAAATTTACTATAGAAAAGGCAATCCTCGGCGTATTTAAAATTTGCGACAGCAAAAAATAATTTTTTGAAAAATTCACTATAGAAAAGGCAATCCTCTGTATATTAAAAATTTGCGACCGTAAAAAATAATTTTTTGAGAAATTTACTATAGAAAACGCAATCCTCCGCGTATTTAAAATTTGCGACAGAAAAAAATTATTTTTTTGAAAAATTTACTATAGAAAAGGCAATCCTCGGCGTAGTTAAAATTTGCGACAGGAAAAAATAATTTTTTGAAAAATTCACTATAGTAAATTAAATCCTCGGTACATTTAAAATTTGCGATAGTAAAAAATTATTTTTTGACAAATTCACTATAGAAAGGCAATCCTTGGCGTATTTAAAATTTGCGACAATAAAAAATATTATTTTGACAAATTCACTATAGAAAAGGCAATCCTCGGCGTATTTAAAATTTGCGACAGTAAAAAATTATTTTTTGAAAAATTTACTATAGAAAAGGCAATCCTGGGCGTATTTAAAATTTGCGACAGCAAAAAATAATTTTTTGAAAAATTCACTATAGAAAAGGCAATCCTCGGTATATTTAAAATTTGCGACAGTAAAAAATTATTTTTTGACAAATTCACTATAGAAAAGGCAATCCTCGGCGCATTTAAAATTTGCGACAGTAAAAAATATTATTTTGACCAATTCGCTATAGAAAAGGCAATGCTCGGCGTATTTAAAATTTGCGACAGTAAAAAATTATTTTTTGAAAAATTTACTATAGAAAAGGCAATACTCGCCGTCTTTAAAATTTTCGACAGCAAAAATTAATTTTTTGAAAAATTCACTATTGAAAATTAAATCCTTGGTATATTTAGAATTTGCGACAGTAAAAAATTATTTTTTGAAAAATTCACTATAGAAAAGGCAATCCTCGGCGTGTTTAAAATTTGCGACAGTAAAAAATTATTTTTTGAAAAATTTACTATAGAAAAGGCAATCCTCTGCGTATTTAAAATTTGCGACAGTAAAAAATTATTTTTTGAAAAATTTACTATAGAAAAGGCAGTCCTCGGCGTATTTAAAATTTGCGACAGCAAAAAATAATTTTTTGAAAAATTCTCTATAGAAAATTAAATCCTCGGTATATTTAAAATTTGCTACAGTAAAAAATTATTTTTTGACAAATTCACTATAGAAAAGGCAATCCTCGGCGTATTTAAAATTTGCGACAGTAAAAAATATTATTTTGACAAATTCACTATAGAAAAGGCAATCCTCGGCGTATTTAAAATTTGTGACATTAAAAAATTATTTTTTGAAAAATTTACTATAGAAAAGGCAATCCTCGGCGTATTTAAAATTTGTGACAGTAAAAAACAATTTTTTTGAAAATTTACTATAGAAAAGGCAAGCCTCGGTATATTTAAAATTTGCCACAGTAAAAATTTATTTTTTGACAAATTCACTATAGAAAAGGCAATCCTCGGCGTATTTAAAATTTGCGACCGTAAAAAATAATTTTTTGAAAAATTTACTATAGAAAAGGCAATCCTCGGCTTATTTAAAATTTGCGACAGTAAAAAATTATTTTTTGAAAAATTTACTATAGAAAAGGCAATCCTCGGCGTATTTAAAATTTGCGACAGCAAAAAATAATTTTTTGAATAATTCACTATAGAAAATTAAATTCTTGGTATATTTAAAATTTGCTACAAAAAATTACTTTTTGACAAATTCGCTATAGAAAAGGCAACCCTCTGTATATTTAAAATTTGCGACAGTAAAAAATTATTTTTTGACTAATTCACTATAGAAAAGGCAATCCGCGGCATATTTAAAATTTGCGACAGTAAAAAATATTATTTTGACAAATTCACTATCGAAAAAGCAATCCTAGGCGTATTTAAAATTTGCGACAGTAAAAAATTATTTTTTGAACAATTTACTATAGAAAAGGCAATACTCTGCGTATTTAAAATTAGCGATAGTGAGATATAATTTTTTGAAAAATTTACTATAGAAAGGGCAATTCTCGGCGAGTTTAAAATTTTCGACAGGAAAAAATTATTGTTTGACAAATTCACTATAGAAAAGGCAATCCGCGGCGTATTTAAAATTTGCGACACTAAAAAAATATTTTTTGACAAATTCACTATAGAAAAGGCAATCCTCGGCGTATTTAAAATTTGCGACAGTAAAAAATATTATTTTGACAAATTCTCTATAGAAAAGGCAATCCTCGGCGTATTTAAACTTTGCGACAGTAAAAAATTATTTTTTGAAAAATTTACTATAGAAAAGGCAATCCTCGGCGTATTTAAAATTTGCGACAGCAAAAAATAATTTTTTGAAAAATTCACTATAGAAAAGGCAATCCTCTGTATATTAAAAATTTGCGACCGTAAAAAATAATTTTTTGAGAAATTTACTATAGAAAAGGCAATCCTCCGCGTATTTAAAATTTGCGACAGAAAAAAATTATTTTTTTGAAAAATTTACTATAGAAAAGGCAATCCTCGGCGTAGTTAAAATTTGCGACAGGAAAAAATAATTTTTTGAAAAATTCACTATAGAAAATTAAATCCTCGGTACATTTAAAATTTGCGACAGTAAAAAATTATTTTTTGACAAATTCACTATAGAAAAGGCAATCCTCGGCGTATTTAAAATTTGCGACAGTAATAAATTATTTTTTGAAAAATTTACTATAGAAAAGGCAATCCTGGGCGTATTTAAAATTTGCGACAGCAAAAAATTATTTTTTGAAAAATTCACTATAGAAAAGGCAATCCTCGGTATATTTAAAATTTGCGACAGTAAAAAATTATTTTTTGACAAATTCACTATAGAAAAGGCAATCCTCGGCGCATTTAAAATTTGCGACAGTAAAAAATATTATTTTGACCAATTCGCTATAGAAAAGGCAATGCTCGGCGTATTTAAAATTTGCGACAGTAAAAAATTATTTTATGAAAAATTTACTATAGAAAAGGCAATACTCGCCGTCTTTAAAATTTTCGACAGCAAAAATTAATTTTTTGAAAAATTCACTATTGAAAATTAAATCCTTGGTATATTTAAAATTTGCGACAGTAAAAAATTATTTTTTGAAAAATTCACTATAGAAAAGGCAATCCTCGGCGTATTTAAAATTTGCGACAGTAAAAAATTATTTTTTGAAAAATTTACTATAGAAAAGGCAATCCTCTGCGTATTTAAAATTTGCGACAGTAAAAAATTATTTTTTGAAAAATTTACTATAGAAAAGGCAATCCTCGGCGTATTTAAAATTTGCGACAGCAAAAAATAATTTTTTGAAAAATTCACTATAGAAAATTAAATCCTCGGTATATTTAAAATTTGCTACAGTAAAAAATTATTTTTTGACAAATTCACTATAGAAAAGGCAATCCTCGGCGTATTTAAAATTTGCGACAGTATAAAATATTATTTTGACAAATTCACAATAGAAAAGGCAATCCTCGGCGTATTTAAAATTTGTGACATTAAAAAATTATTTTTTGAAAAATTTACTATAGAAAAGGCAATCCTCGGCGTATTAGAAATATGCGACAGTAAAAAAATAATTTTTTGACAAATTCACCATAGAAAAGGTAATCCTCGGCGTATTTAAAATTTGTGACAGTAAAAAATAATTTTTTTGAAAATTTACTATAGAAAAGACAAGCCTCGGTATATTTAAAATTTGCCACAGTAAAAATTTATTTTTTGACAAATTCACTATAGAAAAGGCAATCCTCGGCGTATTTAAAATTTGCGACCGTAAAAAATAATTTTTTGAAAAATTTACTATAGAAAAGGCAATCCTCGGCTTATTTAAAATTTGCGACAGTAAAAAATTATTTTTTGAAAAATTTACTATAGAAAAGGCAATCCTCGGCGTATTTAAAATTTGCGACAGCAAAAAATAATTTTTTGAATAATTCACTATAGAAAATCAAATTCTTGGTATATTTAAAATTTGCTACAAAAAATTATTTTTTGACAAATTCGCTATAGAAAAGGCAATCCTCTGTATATTTAAAATTTGCGACAGTAAAAAATTATTTTTTGACAAATTCACTATAGGAAAGGCAATCCGCGGCATATTTAAAATTTGCGACACTAAAAAATATTATTTTGACAAATTCACTATAGAAAAGGCAATCCTAGGCGTATTTAAAATTTGCGACAGTAAAAAATTATTTTTTGAAAAATTTACTAAAGAAAAGGCAATACTCGGCGTATTTAAAATTAGCGATAGTGAGATATAATTTTTTGAAAAATTTACTATAGAAAGGGCAATTCTCGGCGAGTTTAAAATTTTCGACAGGAAAAAATTATTGTTTGACAAATTCACTATAGAAAAGGCAATCCGCGGCGTATTTAAAATTTGCGACACTAAAAAAATATTTTTTGACAAATTCACTATAGAAAAGGCAATCCTCGGCGTATTTAAAATTTGCGACAGTAAAAAATATTATTTTGACAAATTCTCTATAGAAAAAGCAATCCTCGGCGTATTTAAACTTTGCGACAGTAAAAAATTATTTTTTGAAAAATTTACTATAGAAAAGGCAATCCTCGGCGTATTTAAAATTTGCGACAGCAAAAAATAATTTTTTGAAAAATTCACTATAGAAAAGGCAATCCTCTGTATATTAAAAATTTGCGACCGTAAAAAATAATTTTTTGAGAAATTTACTATAGAAAAGGCAATCCTCCGCGTATTTAAAATTTGCGACAGAAAAAAATTATTTTTTTGAAAAATTTACTATAGAAAAGGCATTCCTCGGCGTAGTTAAAATTTGCGACAGGAAAAAATAATTTTTTGAAAAATTCACTATAGAAAATTAAATCCTCGGTACATTTAAAATTTGCGACAGTAAAAAATTATTTTTTGACAAATTCACTATAGAAAAGGCAATCCTTGGCGTATTTAAAATTTGCGACAATAAAAAATATTATTTTGACAAATTCACTATAGAAAAGGCAATCCTCGGCGTATTTAAAATTTGCGACAGTAAAAAATTATTTTTTGAAAAATTTACTATAGAAAAGGCAATCCTCGGCGTATTTAAAATTTGCGACAGCAAAAAATAATTTTTTGAAAAATTCACTATAGAAAAGGCAATCCTCTGTATATTAAAAATTTGCGACCGTAAAAAATAATTTTTTGAGAAATTTACTATAGAAAAGGCAATCCTCCGCGTATTTAAAATTTGCGACAGAAAAAAATTATTTTTTTGAAAAATTTACTATAGAAAAGGCAATCCTCGGCGTAATTAAAATTTGCGACAGTAAAAAATATTATTTTGACAAATTCTCTATAGAAAAAGCAATCCTCGGCGTATTTAAACTTTGCGACAGTAAAAAATTATTTTTTGAAAAATTTACTATAGAAAAGGCAATCCTCGGCGTATTTAAAATTTGCGACAGCAAAAAATAATTTTTTGAAAAATTCACTATAGAAAAGGCAATCCTCTGTATATTAAAAATTTGCGACCGTAAAAAATAATTTTTTGAGAAATTTACTATAGAAAAGGCAATCCTCCGCGTATTTAAAATTTGCGACAGAAAAAAATTATTTTTTGAAAAATTTACTATAGAAAAGGCAATCCTCGGCGTAGTTAAAATTTGCGACAGGAAAAAATAATTTTTTGAAAAATTCACTATAGAAAATTAAATCCTCGGTACATTTAAAATTTGCGACAGTAAAAAATTATTTTTTGACAAATTCACTATAGAAAAGGCAATCCTAGGCGTATTTAAAATTTGCGACAGTAAAAAATTATTTTTTGAAAAATTTACTAAAGAAAAGGCAATACTCGGCGTATTTAAAATTAGCGATAGTGAGATATAATTTTTTGAAAAATTTACTATAGAAAGGGCAATTCTCGGCGAGTTTAAAATTTTCGACAGGAAAAAATTATTGTTTGACAAATTCACTATAGAAAAGGCAATCCGCGGCGTATTTAAAATTTGCGACACTAAAAAAATATTTTTTGACAAATTCACTATAGAAAAGGCAATCCTCGGCGTATTTAAAATTTGCGACAGTAAAAAATATTATTTTGACAAATTCTCTATAGAAAAAGCAATCCTCGGCGTATTTAAACTTTGCGACAGTAAAAAATTATTTTTTGAAAAATTTACTATAGAAAAGGCAATCCTCGGCGTATTTAAAATTTGCGACAGCAAAAAATAATTTTTTGAAAAATTCACTATAGAAAAGGCAATCCTCTGTATATTAAAAATTTGCGACCGTAAAAAATAATTTTTTGAGAAATTTACTATAGAAAAGGCAATCCTCCGCGTATTTAAAATTTGCGACAGAAAAAAATTATTTTTTTGAAAAATTTACTATAGAAAAGGCAATCCTCGGCGTAGTTAAAATTTGCGACAGGAAAAAATAATTTTTTGAAAAATTCACTATAGAAAATTAAATCCTCGGTACATTTAAAATTTGCGACAGTAAAAAATTGTTTTTTGACAAATTCACTATAGAAAAGGCAATCCTTGGCGTATTTAAAATTTGCGACAATAAAAAATATTATTTTGACAAATTCACTATAGAAAAGGCAATCCTCGGCGTATTTAAAATTTGCGACAGTAATAAATTATTTTGTGAAAAATTTACTATAGAAAAGGCAATCCTGGGCGTATTTAAAATTTGCGACAGCAAAAAATTATTTTTTGAAAAATTCACTATAGAAAAGGCAATCCTCGGTATATTTAAAATTTGCGACAGTAAAAAATTATTTTTTGACAAATTCACTATAGAAAAGGCAATCCTCGGCGCATTTAAAATTTGCGACAGTAAAAAATATTATTTTGACCAATTCGCTATAGAAAAGGCAATGCTTGGCGTATTTAAAATTTGCGACAGTAAAAAATTATTTTATGAAAAATTTACTATAGAAAAGGCAATACTCGCCGTCTTTAAAATTTTCGACAGCAAAAATTAATTTTTTGAAAAATTCACTATTGAAAATTAAATCCTTGGTATATTTAAAATTTGCGACAGTAAAAAATTATTTTTTGAAAAATTCACTATAGAAAAGGCAATCCTCGGCGTATTTAAAATTTGCGACAGTAAAAAATTATTTTTTGAAAAATTTACTATAGAAAAGGCAATCCTCTGCGTATTTAAAATTTGCGACAGTAAAAAATTATTTTTTGAAAAATTTACTATAGAAAAGGCAATCCTCGGCGTATTTAAAATTTGCGACAGCAAAAAATAATTTTTTGAAAAATTCACTATAGAAAATTAAATCCTCGGTATATTTAAAATTTGCTACAGTAAAAAATTATTTTTGACAAATTTACTATAGAAAAGGCAATCCTCGGCGTATTTAAAATTTGCGACAGTATAAAATATTATTTTGACAAATTCACAATAGAAAAGGCAATCCTCGGCGTATTTAAAATTTGTGACATTAAAAAATTATTTTTTGAAAAATTTACTATAGAAAAGGCATTCCTCGGCGTATTAGAAATATGCGACAGTAAAAAAATAATTTTTTGACAAATTCACCATAGAAAAGGTAATCCTCGGCGTATTTAAAATTTGTGACAGTAAAAAATAATTTTTTTGAAAATTTACTATAGAAAAGACAAGCCTCGGTATATTTAAAATTTGCCACAGTAAAAATTTATTTTTTGACAAATTCACTATAGAAAAGGCAATCCTCGGCGTATTTAAAATTTGCGACCGTAAAAAATAATTTTTTGAAAAATTTACTATAGAAAAGGCAATCCTCGGCTTATTTAAAATTTGCGACAGTAAAAAATTATTTTTTGAAAAATTTACTATAGAAAAGGCAATCCTCGGCGTATTTAAAATTTGCGACAGCAAAAAATAATTTTTTGAATAATTCACTATAGAAAATTAAATTCTTGGTATATTTAAAATTTGCTACAAAAAATTATTTTTTGACAAATTCGCTATAGAAAAGGCAATCCTCTGTATATTTAAAATTTGCGACAGTAAAAAATTATTTTTTGACAAATTCACTATAGGAAAGGCAATCTGCGGCATATTTAAAATTTGCGACACTAAAAAATATTATTTTGACAAATTCACTATAGAAAAGGCAATCCTAGGCGTATTTAAAATTTGCGACAGTAAAAAATTATTTTTTGAAAAATTTACTAAAGAAAAGGCAATACTCGGCGTATTTAAAATTAGCGATAGTGAGATATAATTTTTTGAAAAATTTACTATAGAAAGGGCAATTCTCGGCGAGTTTAAAATTTTCGACAGGAAAAAATTATTGTTTGACAAATTCACTATAGAAAAGGCAATCCGCGACGTATTTAAAATTTGCGACACTAAAAAAATATTTTTTGACAAATTCACTATAGAAAAGGCAATCCTCGGCGTATTTAAAATTTGCGACAGTAAAAAATATTATTTTGACAAATTCTCTATAGAAAAAGCAATCCTCGGCGTATTTAAACTTTGCGACAGTAAAAAATTATTTTTTGAAAAATTTACTATAGAAAAGGCAATCCTCGGCGTATTTAAAATTTGCGACAGCAGAAAATAATTTTTTGAAAAATTCACTATAGAAAAGGCAATCCTCTGTATATTAAAAATTTGCGACCGTAAAAAATAATTTTTTGAGAAATTTACTATAGAAAAGGCAATCCTCCGCGTATTTAAAATTTGCGACAGAAAAAAATTATTTTTTTGAAAAATTTACTATAGAAAAGGCAATCCTCGGCGTAGTTAAAATTTGCGACAAGAAAAAATAATTTTTTGAAAAATTCACTATAGAAAATTAAATCCTCGGTACATTTAAAATTTGCGACAGTAAAAAACTATTTTTTGACAAATTCACTATAGAAAAGGCAAACCTTGGCGTATTTAAAATTTGCGACAATAAAAAATATTATTTTGACAAATTCACTATAGAAAAGGCAATCCTCGGCGTATTTAAAATTTGCGACAGTAAAAAATTATTTTTGAAAAATTTACTATAGAAAAGGCAAGCCTGGGCGTATTTAAAATTTGCGACAGCAAAAAATAATTTTTTGAAAAATTCACTATAGAAAAGGCAATCCTCGGTATATTTAAAATTTGCGACAGTAAAAAATTATTTTTTGACAAATTCACTATAGAAAAGGCAATCCTCGGCGCATTTAAAATTTGCGACAGTAAAAAATATTATTTTGACCAATTCGCTATAGAAAAGGCAATGCTCGGCGTATTTAAAATTTGCGATAGTAAAAAATTTTTTTTTGAAAAATTTACTATAGAAAAGGCAATACTCGCCGTCTTTAAAATTTTCGACAGCAAAAATTAATTTTTTGAAAAGTTCACTATTGAAAATTAAATCCTTGGTATATTTAAAATTTGCGACAGTAAAAAATAATTTTTTGAAAAATTCACTATAGAAAAGGCAATCCTTGGCGTATTTAAAATTTGCGACAGTAAAAAATTATTTTTTGAAAAATTTACTACAGAAAAGGCAATCCTCTGCGTATTTAAAATGTGCGACAGTAAAAAATTATTTTTTGAAAAATTTCCTATAGAAAAGGCAATCCTCGGCGTATTTAAAATTTGCGACAGCAAAAAATAATTTTTTGAAAAATTCACTATAGAAAATTAAATCCTCGGTATATTTAAAATTTGCTACAGTAAAAAATTATTTTTTGACAAATTCACTATAGAAAAGGCAATCCTCGGCGTATTTAAAATTTGCGACAGTAAAAAATATTATTTTGACAAATTCACTATAGAAAAGGCAATCCTCGGCGTATTTAAAATTTGTGACATTAAAAAATTATTTTTTGAAAAATTTACTATAGAAAAGGCAATCCTCGGCGAATTTAAAATTTGCGACAGTAAAAAATTATTTTTTGAAAAATATACCATAGAAAAGGCAATCCTCGGCGTATTTAAAATTTGCGACAGCAAAAAATAATTTGTTGAAAAATTCACTATAGAAAATTTAATCCTCGGTATATTTAAAATTTGCTACAGTAAAAAATTATTTTTTGACAAATTCACTATAGAAAAGGCAATCCTGGGCGTATTTAAAATTTGCGACAGTAAAAAATTATTTTTTGAAAAACATACCATAGAAAAGGCAATCCTCGGCGTATTTAAAATTTGCGACAGCAAAAAATAATTTGTTGAAAAATTCACTATAGAAAATTTAATCCTCGGTATATTTAAAATTTGCTACAGTAAAAAATTATTTTTTGACAAATTCACTATAGAAAAGGCAATCCTCGGCGTATTTAAAATTTGCGACAGCAAAAAATAATTTTTTGAAAAATTCACTATAGAAAATTAAATCCTCGGTATATTTAAAATTTGCTACAGTAAAAAATTATTTTTTGACAAATTCACTATAGAAAAGGCAATCCTCGTCGTATTTAAAATTTGCGACAGTAAAAAATATTATTTTGACAAATTCACTATAGAAAAGGCAATCCTCGGCGTATTTAAAATTTGCGACAGTAAAAAATTATTTTTTGAAAAATTTACTATAGAAAAGGCAATCCTCTGCGTATTTAAAATTTGCGACAGTAAAAAATAATTTTTTGAAAAATTTACTATAAAAAAGGCAATCCTCGGCGTATTTAAAATTTGCGACAGCAAAAAAATTTTTTTTGAAAAATTCACTATAAAAAAGGCAATCCTCTGTATACTTAAAATTTGCGACAGTAAAAAATAATTTTTTGACAAGTTAACTATAGAAAAGGCAATCCTCGGCGTATTTAAAACTTGCGACAGTAACAAATATTATTTTGACCAATTCACTATAGAAAAGGCAATCCTCGGCGTATTTAAAATTTGCGACAGCAAAAAATAATTTTTTGAAAAATTTACTTTAGAAAAGGCAATCCTCGGCATATTTAAAATTTGCGACAGTAAAAAATAATTTTTTGAAAAATTTACTATAGAAAAGGCAATCCTCGGTATATTTAAAATTTTCGACAGTAAAAAATAATTTTGTGAAAAATTCACTATAGAAAAGGCAATCCTCTGTATATTTAAAATTTGCGACAGTAAAAAATTATTTTTTGACAAATTCAATATCGAAAAGACAATCCTAGTCGTACTTAAAATTTGCGACAGTAAAAAATTATTGTTTGACAAATTCACTATAGAAAAGGCAATCCTCGGCATATTTAAAATTTGCGACAGTAAAAAATTATTTTTTGAAAAATTTACTATAGAAAAGGCAATCCTCGGCGTATTTAAAATTTGCGACAGCAAAAAATAATTTTTTGAAAAATTCACTATAGAAAATTAAATCCTCGGTATATTTAATATTTGCTACAGTAAAAAATTATTTTTTGACAAATTCACTATAGAAAAGGCAATCCTCGTCGTATTTAAAATTTGCGACAGTAAAAAATATTATTTTGACAAATTCACTATAGAAAAGGCAATCCTCGGCGTATTTAAAATTTGCGACAGTAAAAAGTTATTTTTTGAAAAATTTACTATAGAAAAGGCAATCCTCTGCGTATTTAAAATTTGCTACAGTAAAAAATTATTTTTTGACAAATTCACTATAGATAAGGCAATCCTCGGCGTATTTAAAATTTGCGACAGTAAAAAATTTTTTTTTGAAAAATTTACTATAGAAAAGGCAATCCTCTGCGTATTTAAATTTTTCGACAGTAAAAAATAATTTTTTGAAAAATTTACTATAGAAAAGGCAATCCTCGGCGTATTTAAAATTTGCGACAGCAAAAAAATTTGTTTTGAAAAATTCACTATAAAAAGGCAATCCTCTGTATACTTAAAATTTGCGACAGTAAAAAATAATTTTTTGACAAGTTAACTATAGAAAAGGCAATCCTCGGCGTATTTAAAACTTGCGACAGTAACAAATATTATTTTGACCAATTCACTATAGAAAAGGCAATCCTCGGCGTATTTAAAATTTGCGACAGCAAAAAATAATTTGTTGAAAAATTCACTATAGAAAATTTAATCCTCGGTATATTTAAAATTTGCTACAGTAAAAAATTATTTTTTGACAAATTCACTATAGAAAAGGCCATCCTCGGCGTATTTAAAATTTGCGACAGTAAAAAATTATTTTTTGAAAAATATACCATAGAAAAGGCAATCCTCGGCGTATTTAAAATTTGCGAGAGCAAAAAATAATTTGTTGAAAAATTCACTATAGAAAATTTAATCCTCGGTATATTTAAAATTTGCTACAGTAAAAAATTATTTTTTGAAAAATTTACTATAGAAAAGGCAATCCTCGGCGTATTTAAAATTTGCGACAGCAAAAAAATAATTTTTTGAAAAATTCACTATAGAAAATTAAATCCTCGGTATATTTAATATTTGCTACAGTAAAAAATTATTTTTTGACAAATTCACTATAGAAAAGGCAATCCTCGGCGTATTTAAAATTTGCGACAGTAAAAAATTTTTTTTTGAAAAATTTACTATAGAAAAGGCAATCCTCTGCGTATTTAAATTTTTCGACAGTAAAAAATAATTTTTTGAAAAATTTACTATAGAAAAGGCAATCATCGGCGTATTTAAAATTTGCGACAGCAAAAAAATTTGTTTTGAAAAATTCACTATAAAAAGGCAATCCTCTGTATACTTAAAATTTGCGACAGTAAAAAATAATTTTTTGACAAGTTAACTATAGAAAAGGCAATCCTCGGCGTATTTAAAACTTGCGACAGTAACAAATATTATTTTGACCAATTCACTATAGAAAAGGCAATCCTCGGCGTATTTAAAATTTGCGACAGCAAAAAATAATTTGTTGAAAAATTCACTATAGAAAATTTAATCCTCGGTATATTTAAAATTTGCTACAGTAAAAAATTATTTTTTGACAAATTCACTATAGAAAAGGCAATCCTCGGCGTATTTAAAATTTGCGACAGTAAAAAATTATTTTTTGAAAAATATACCATAGAAAAGGCAATCCTCGGCGTATTTAAAATTTGCGAGAGCAAAAAATAATTTGTTGAAAAATTCACTATAGAAAATTTAATCCTCGGTATATTTAAAATTTGCTACAGTAAAAAATTATTTTTGACAAATTCACTATAGAAAAGGCAATCCTCGGCGTATTTAAAATTTGCGACAGCAAAAAATACTTTTTTGAAAAATTCACTATAGAAAATTAAATCCTCGGTATATTTAAAATTTGCTACAGTAAAAAATTATTTTTTGACAAATTCACTATAGAAAATTCAATCCTCGTCGTATTTAAAATTTGCGACAGTAAAAAATATTATTTTGACAAATTCACTATAGAAAAGGCAATCCTCGGCGTATTTAAAATTTGCGACAGTAAAAAATTATTTTTTGAAAAATTTACTATAGAAAAGGCAATTCTCTGCGTATTTAAAATTTGCGACAGTAAAAAATAATTTTTTGAAAAATTTACTATAGAAAAGGCAATCCTCGGCGTATTTAAAATTTGCGAGAGCAAAAAAAATTTTTTTGAAAAATTCACTATAAAAAAGGCAATCCTCTGTATACTTAAAATTTGCGACAGTAAAAAATAATTTTTTGACAAGTTAACTATAGAAAAGGCAATCTTCGGCGTATTTAAAACTTGCGACAGTAACAAATATTATTTTGACCAATTCACTATAGAAAAGGCAATCCTCGGCGTATTTAAAATTTGCGACAGCAAAAAATAATTTTTTGAAAAATTTACTTTAGAAAAGGCAATCCTCGGCATATTTAAAATTTGCGACAGTAAAAAATAATTTTTTGAAAAATTTACTATAGAAAAGGCAATCCTCGGTATATTTAAAATTTTCGACAGTAAAAAATAATTTTGTGAAAAATTCACTATAGAAAAGGCAATCCTCTGTATATTTAAAATTTGCGACAGTAAAAAATTATTTTTTGACAAATTCAATATCGAAAAGACAATCCTAGTCGTATTTAAAATTTGCGACAGCAAAAAATAATTTTTTGAAAAATTCACTATAGAAAATTAAATCCTCGGTATATTTAAAATTTGCTAGAGTAAAAAATTATTTTTTGACAAATTCACTATAGAAAAGGCAATCCTCGGCGTATTTAAAATTTGCGACAGTAAAAAATTATTTTTTGAAAAATTTACTATAGAAAAGGCAATCCTCTGCGTATTTAAAATTTGCTACAGTAAAAAATTATTTTTTGACAAATTCACTACAGAAAAGGCAATCCTCGACGTATTTAAAATTTGCGACAGCAAAAAATATTATTTTGAAAAAATTTACTATAGAAAAGGCAATCCTCGGCGTATTTAAAATTTGCGATATTAAAAAATTATTTTTTGAAAAATTTACTATAGAAAAGGCAATCCTCTGCTTATTTAAAATTTGCGACAGCAAAAAAATTATTTTTTGAAAAATTTACTATAGAAAAGGCAATCCTCGGCGTATTTAAAATTTGCGACAGCAAAAAATAATTTTTTGAAAAATTCACTATAGAAAATTAAATCCTCGGTATATTTAAAATTTGCTACAGTAAAAAATTATTTTTTGACAAATTCACTATAGAAAAGGCAATCCTCGTCGTATTTAAAATTTGCGACGGTAAAAAATATTATTTTGACAAATTCACTATAGAAAAGGCAATCCTCGGCGTATTTAAAATTTGCGACAGTAAAAAATTATTTTTTGAAAAATTTACTATAGAAAAGGCAATCCTCCGCGTATTTAAAATTTGCGACAGCAAAAAATAATTCTTTGAAAAATTCACTATAGAAAATTAAATCCTCGGTATATTTAAAATTTGCTACAGTAAAAAATTATTTTTTGACAAATTCACTATAGAAAAGGCAATCCTCGTCGTATTTCAAATTTGCGACAGTAAAAAATAATTTTTTGAAAAATTTACTATAGAAAAGGCAATCCTCGGCGTATTTAAAATTTGCGACAGCAAAAAAAATTTTTTTGAAAAATTCACTATAAAAAAGGCAATCCTCTGTATACTTAAAATTTGCGACAGTAAAAAATAATTTTTTGACAAGTTAACTATAGAAAAGTCAATCCTCGGCGTATTTAAAACTTGCGACAGTAACAAATATTATTTTGACCAATTCACTACAGAAAAGGCAATCCTCGGCGTATTTAAAATTTGCGACAGCAAAAAATAATTTTTTGAAAAATTTACTTTAGAAAAGGCAATCCTCGGCATATTTAAAATTTGCGACAGTAAAAAATAATTTTTTGAAAAATTTACTATAGAAAAGGCAATCCTCGGCGTATTTAAAATTTGCGACAGCAAAAAAAATTTTTTTGAAAAATTCACTATAAAAAAGGCAATCCTCTGTATACTTAAAATTTGCGACAGTAAAAAATAATTTTTTGACAAGTTAACTATAGAAAAGGCAATCCTCGGCGTATTTAAAACTTGCGACAGTAACAAATATTATTTTGACCAATTCACTATAGAAAAGGCAATCCTCGGCGTATTTAAAATTTGCGACAGCAAAAAATAATTTTTTGAAAAATTTACTTTAGAAAAGGCAATCCTCGGCATATTTAAAATTTGCGACAGTAAAAAATAATTTTTTGAAAAATTTACTATAGAAAAGGCAATCCTCGGTATATTTAAAATTTTCGACAGTAAAAAATAATTTTGTGAAAAATTCACTATAGAAAAGGCAATCCTCTGTATATTTAAAATTTGCGACAGTAAAAAATTATTTTTTGTCAAATTCAATATCGAAAAGACAATCCTAGTCGTATTTAAAATTTGCGACAGTAAAAAATTATTATTTGACAAATTCACTATAGAAAATTAAATCCTCGGTATATTTAAAATTTGCGACAGTAAAAAATTATTGTTTGACAAATTCACTATAGAAAAGGCAATCCTCGGCATATTTAAAATTTGCGACAGTAAAAAATTATTTTTTGAAAAATTTACTATAGAAAAGGCAATCCTCGGCGTATTTAAAATTTGCGACAGCAAAAAATAATTTTTTGAAAAATTCACTATAGAAAATTAAATCCTCGGTATATTTAAAATTTGCTACAGTAAAAAATTATTTTTTGACAAATTCACTATAGAAAAGGCAATCCTCGTCGTATTTAAAATTTGCGACAGTAAAAAATATTATTTTGACAAATTCACTATAGAAAAGGCAATCCTCGGCGTATTTAAAATTTGCTACAGTAAAAAATTATTTTTTGAAAAATTTACTATAGAAAAGGCAATCCTCTGCGTATTTAAAATTTGCTACAGTAAAAAATTATTTTTTGACAAATTCACTACAGAAAAGGCAATCCTCGACGTATTTAAAATTTGCGACAGCAAAAAATATTATTTTGACAAATTTACTATAGAAAAGGCAATCCTCGGCGTATTTAAAATTTGCGATATTAAAAAATTATTTTTTGAAAAATTTACTATAGAAAAGGCAATCCTCTGCTTATTTAAAATTTGCGACAGCAAAAAAATTATTTTTTGAAAAATTTACTATAGAAAAGGCAATCCTCGGCGTATTTAAAATTTGCGACAGCAAAAAATAATTTTTTGAAAAATTCACTATAGAAAATTAAATCCTCGGTATATTTAAAATTTGCTACAGTAAAAAATTATTTTTTGACAAATTCACTATAGAAAAGGCAATCCTCGTCGTATTGAAAATTTGCGACGGTAAAAAATATTATTTTGACAAATTCACTATAGAAAAGGCAATCCTCGGCGTATTTAAAATTTGCGACAGTAAAAAATTATTTTTTGAAAAATTTACTATAGAAAAGCCAATCCTCTGCGTATTTAAAATTTGCGACAGTAAAAAATAATTTTTTGAAAAATTTACTATAGAAAAGGCAATCCTCGGCGTATTTAAAATTTGCGACAGCAAAAAATTTTTTTTCGAAAAATTCACTATAAAAAGGCAATCCTCTGTATACTTAAAATTTGCGACAGTAAAAAATAATTTTTTGACAAGTTAACTATAGAAAAGGCAATCCTCGGCGTATTTAAAACTTGCGACAGTAACAAATATTATTTTGACCAATTCACTATAGAAAAGGCAATCCTCGGCGTATTTAAAATTTGCGACAGCAAAAAATAAATTTTTGAAAAATTTACTTTAGAAAAGGCAATCCTAGGCATATTTAAAATTTGCGACAGTAAAAAATTATTTTTTGTAAAATTTACTATAGAAAAGTCAATCCTCGGTATATTTAAAATTTTCGACAGTAAAAAATAATTTTGTGAAAAATTCACTATAGAAAAGGCAATCCTCTGTATATTTAAAATTTGCGACAGTAAAAAATTATTTTTTGACAAATTCAATATCGAAAAGGCAATTCTAGTCGTAAAAAAATTAAAAAATTATCATTTGACAAATTCACTATAGAAAACTAAATCCTCGGTATATTTAAAATTTGCGACAGTAAAAAATTATTGTTTGACAAATTCACTACAGAAAAGGCAATACGCGGAGTATTTAAAATTTGCGACAGTAAAAAATATTATTTTGACAAATTCACTATAGGGAAGGCAATCATCGGCGTATTTGAAATTTGCGACAGTAAAAAATTATTTTTTGAATAATTTACTATAGAAAATTAAATCCTCGGTATATTTAAAATTTGCGACCGTAAAAAAATATTTTTTGACAAATTCACTATAGAAAAGGCAATCCTCGGGGTATTTAAAATTTTCGACAGTAAAAAATTATTTTTTGACAAATTCACTATAGAAAAGGCAATCCTCGGCGTATTTAAAATTTTCGACAGTAAAAAATTATTTCTTGACAAATTCGCTATAGAAAAGGCAATCCCCCGCGTATTTAAAATTTGCGACAGCAAAAAATAATTTGTTGAAAAATTCACTATAGAAAAGGCAATCCTCGGTATAATTTAAAATTTGCGACAGTAAAAAATTATTTTTTGACAAATTCACTATAGAAAAGGCAATCCTCGGCGCATTTAAAATTTGCGACAGTAAAAAATATTATTTTGACCAATTCGCTATAGAAAAGGCAATGCTCGGCGTATTTAAAATTTGCGATAGTAAAAAATTTTTTTTGAAAAATTTACTATAGAAAAGGCAATACTCGCCGTCTTTAAAATTTTCGACAGCAAAAATTAATTTTTTGAAAAGTTCACTATTGAAAATTAAATCCTTGGTATATTTAAAATTTGCGACAGTAAAAAATAATTTTTTGAAAAATTCACTATAGAAAAGGCAATCCTTGGCGTATTTAAAATTTGCGACAGTAAAAAATTATTTTTTGAAAAATTTACTACAGAAAAGGCAATCCTCTGCGTATTTAAAATGTGCGACAGTAAAAAATTATTTTTTGAAAATTTCCTATAGAAAAGGCAATCCTCGGCGTATTTAAAATTTGCGACAGCAAAAAATAATTTTTTGAAAAATTCACTATAGAAAATTAAATCCTCGGTATATTTAAAATTTGCTACAGTAAAAAAATTATTTTTTGACAAATTCACTATAGAAAAGGCAATCCTCGGCGTATTTAAAATTTGCGACAGTAAAAAATATTATTTTGACAAATTCACTATAGAAAAGGCAATCCTCGGCGTATTTAAAATTTGTGACATTAAAAAATTATTTTTGAAAAATTTACTATAGAAAAGGCAATCCTCGGCGAATTTAAAATTTGCGACAGTAAAAAATTATTTTTTGAAAAATATACCATAGAAAAGGCAATCCTCGGCGTATTTAAAATTTGCGACAGCAAAAAATAATTTGTTGAAAAATTCACTATAGAAAATTTAATCCTCGGTATATTTAAAATTTGCTACAGTAAAAAATTATTTTTTGACAAATTCACTATAGAAAAGGCAATCCTGGGGCGTATTTAAAATTTGCGACAGTAAAAAATTATTTTTTGAAAAATATACCATAGAAAAGGCAATCCTCGGCGTATTTAAAATTTGCGACAGCAAAAAATAATTTGTTGAAAAATTCACTATAGAAAATTTAATCCTCGGTATATTTAAAATTTGCTACAGTAAAAAATTATTTTTTGACAAATTCACTATAGAAAAGGCAATCCTCGGCGTATTTAAAATTTGCGACAGCAAAAAATAATTTTTTGAAAAATTCACTATAGAAAATTAAATCCTCGGTATATTTAAAATTTGCTACAGTAAAAAATTATTTTTTGACAAATTCACTATAGAAAAGGCAATCCTCGTCGTATTTAAAATTTGCGACAGTAAAAAATATTATTTTGACAAATTCACTATAGAAAAGGCAATCCTCGGCGTATTTAAAATTTGCGACAGTAAAAAATTATTTTTTGAAAAATTTACTATAGAAAAGGCAATCCTCTGCGTATTTAAAATTTGCGACAGTAAAAAATAATTTTTTGAAAAATTTACTATAAAAAAGGCAATCCTCGGCGTATTTAAAATTTGCGAGAGCAAAAAAATTTTTTTTGAAAAATTCACTATAAAAAAGGCAATCCTCTGTATACTTAAAATTTGCGACAGTAAAAAATAATTTTTTGACAAGTTAACTATAGAAAAGGCAATCCTCGGCGTATTTAAAACTTGCGACAGTAACAAATATTATTTTGACCAATTCACTATAGAAAAGGCAATCCTCGGCGTATTTAAAATTTGCGACAGCAAAAAATAATTTTTTTGAAAAATTACTTTAGAAAAGGCAATCCTCGGCATATTTAAAATTTGCGACAGTAAAAAATAATTTTTTGAAAAATTTACTATAGAAAAGGCAATCCTCGGTATATTTAAAATTTTCGACAGTAAAAAATAATTTTGTGAAAAATTCACTATAGAAAAGGCAATCCTCTGTATATTTAAAATTTGCGACAGTAAAAAATTATTTTTTGACAAATTCAATATCGAAAAGACAATCCTAGTCGTACTTAAAATTTGCGACAGTAAAAAATTATTGTTTGACAAATTCACTATAGAAAAGGCAATCCTCGGCATATTTAAAATTTGCGACAGTAAAAATTATTGTTTGAAAAATTTACTATAGAAAAGGCAATCCTCGGCGTATTTAAAATTTGCGACAGCAAAAAATAATTTTTTGAAAAATTCACTATAGAAAATTAAATCCTCGGTATATTTAATATTTGCTACAGTAAAAAATTATTTTTTGACAAATTCACTATAGAAAAGGCAATCCTCGTCGTATTTAAAATTTGCGACAGTAAAAAATATTATTTTGACAAATTCACTATAGAAAAGGCAATCCTCGGCGTATTTAAAATTTGCGACAGTAAAAAGTTATTTTTTGAAAAATTTACTATAGAAAAGGCAATCCTCTGCGTATTTAAAATTTGCTACAGCAAAAAATTATTTTTTGACAAATTCACTATAGAAAAGGCAATCCTCGGCGTATTTAAAATTTGCGACAGCAAAAAATATTATTTTGACAAATTTACTATAGAAAAGGCAATCCTCGGCGTATTTAAAATTTGCGAAAGTAAAAAATTATTTTTTGAAAAATTTACTATAGAAAAGGCAATCCTCTGTTTATTTAAAATTTGCGACAGCAAAAAAATTATTTTTTGAAAAATTTACTATAGAAAAGGCAATCCTCCGCGTATTTAAAATTTGCGACAGCAAAAAATAATTTTTTGAAAAATTCACTATAGAAAATTAAATCCTCGGTATATTTAAAATTTGCTACAGTAAAAAATTATTTTTTGAAAAATTTACTATAGAAAAGGCAATCCTCGGCGTATTTAAAATTTGCGACAGCAAAAAAATAATTTTTTGAAAAATTCACTATAGAAAATTAAATCCTCGGTATATTTAATATTTGCTACAGTAAAAAATTATTTTTTGACAAATTCACTATAGAAAAGGCAATCCTCGGCGTATTTAAAATTTGCGACAGTAAAAAATTTTTTTTTGAAAAATTTACTATAGAAAAGGCAATCCTCTGCGTATTTAAATTTTTCGACAGTAAAAAATAATTTTTTGAAAAATTTACTATAGAAAAGGCAATCCTCGGCGTATTTAAAATTTGCGACAGCAAAAAAATTTGTTTTGAAAAATTCACTATAAAAAGGCAATCCTCTGTATACTTAAAATTTGCGACAGTAAAAAATAATTTTTTGACAAGTTAACTATAGAAAAGGCAATCCTCGGCGTATTTAAAACTTGCGACAGTAACAAATATTATTTTGACCAATTCACTATAGAAAAGGCAATCCTCGGCGTATTTAAAATTTGCGACAGCAAAAAATAATTTGTTGAAAAATTCACTATAGAAAATTTAATCCTCGGTATATTTAAAATTTGCTACAGTAAAAAATTATTTTTTGACAAATTCACTATAGAAAAGGCAATCCTCGGCGTATTAAAATTTGCGACAGTAAAAAATTATTTTTTGAAAAATATACCATAGAAAAGGCAATCCTCGGCGTATTTAAAATTTGCGAGAGCAAAAAATAATTTGTTGAAAAATTCACTATAGAAAATTTAATCCTCGGTATATTTAAAATTTGCTACAGTAAAAAATTATTTTTGACAAATTCACTATAGAAAAGGCAATCCTCGGCGTATTTAAAATTTGCGACAGCAAAAAATACTTTTTTGAAAAATTCACTATAGAAAATTAAATCCTCGGTATATTTAAAATTTGCTACAGTAAAAAAATTATTTTTTGACAAATTCACTATAGAAAATTCAATCCTCGTCGTATTTAAAATTTGCGACACTAAAAAATATTATTTTGACAAATTCACTATAGAAAAGGCAATCCTCGGCGTATTTAAAATTTGCGACAGTAAAAAATTATTTTTTGAAAAATTTACTATAGAAAAGGCAATCCTCTGCGTATTTAAAATTTGCTACAGTAAAAAATTATTTTTTGACAAATTCACTACAGAAAAGGCAATCCTCGACGTATTTAAAATTTGCGACAGCAAAAAATATTATTTTGAAAAAATTTACTATAGAAAAGGCAATCCTCGGCGTATTTAAAATTTGCGATATTAAAAAATTATTTTTTGAAAAATTTACTATAGAAAAGGCAATCCTCTGCTTATTTAAAATTTGCGACAGCAAAAAAATTATTTTTTGAAAAATTTACTATAGAAAAGGCAATCCTCGGCGTATTTAAAATTTGCGACAGCAAAAAATAATTTTTTGAAAAATTCACTATAGAAAATTAAATCCTCGGTATATTTAAAATTTGCTACAGTAAAAAATTATTTTTTGACAAATTCACTATAGAAAAGGCAATCCTCGTCGTATTTAAAATTTGCGACGGTAAAAAATATTATTTTGACAAATTCACTATAGAAAAGGCAATCCTCGGCGTATTAAAATTTGCGACAGTAAAAAATTATTTTTTGAAAAATTTACTATAGAAAAGGCAATCCTCCGCGTATTTAAAATTTGCGACAGCAAAAAATAATTCTTTGAAAAATTCACTATAGAAAATTAAATCCTCGGTATATTTAAAATTTGCTACAGTAAAAAATTATTTTTTGACAAATTCACTATAGAAAAGGCAATCCTCGTCGTATTTCAAATTTGCGACAGTAAAAAATAATTTTTTGAAAAATTTACTATAGAAAAGGCAATCCTCGGCGTATTTAAAATTTGCGACAGCAAAAAAAATTTTTTTGAAAAATTCACTATAAAAAAGGCAATCCTCTGTATACTTAAAATTTGCGACAGTAAAAAATAATTTTTTGACAAGTTAACTATAGAAAAGTCAATCCTCGGCGTATTTAAAACTTGCGACAGTAACAAATATTATTTTGACCAATTCACTATAGAAAAGGCAATCCTCGGCGTATTTAAAATTTGCGACAGCAAAAAATAATTTTTTGAAAAATTTACTTTAGAAAAGGCAATCCTCGGCATATTTAAAATTTGCGACAGTAAAAAATAATTTTTTGAAAAATTTACTATAGAAAAGGCAATCCTCGGCGTATTTAAAATTTGCGACAGCAAAAAAAATTTTTTTGAAAAATTCACTATAAAAAAGGCAATCCTCTGTATACTTAAAATTTGCGACAGTAAAAAATAAATTTTTGACAAGTTAACTATAGAAAAGGCAATCCTCGGCGTATTTAAAACTTGCGACAGTAACAAATATTATTTTGACCAATTCACTATAGAAAAGGCAATCCTCGGCGTATTTAAAATTTGCGACAGCAAAAAATAATTTTTTGAAAAATTTACTTTAGAAAAGGCAATCCTCGGCATATTTAAAATTTGCGACAGTAAAAAATAATTTTTTGAAAAATTTACTATAGAAAAGGCAATCCTCGGTATATTTAAAATTTTCGACAGTAAAAAATAATTTTGTGAAAAATTCACTATAGAAAAGGCAATCCTCTGTATATTTAAAATTTGCGACAGTAAAAAATTATTTTTTGTCAAATTCAATATCGAAAAGACAATCCTAGTCGTATTTAAAATTTGCGACAGTAAAAAATTATTATTTGACAAATTCACTATAGAAAATTAAATCCTCGGTATATTTAAAATTTGCGACAGTAAAAAATTATTGTTTGACAAATTCACTATAGAAAAGGCAATCCTCGGCATATTTAAAATTTGCGACAGTAAAAAATTATTTTTTGAAAAATTTACTATAGAAAAGGCAATCCTCGGCGTATTTAAAATTTGAGACAGCAAAAAATAATTTTTTTAAAAATTCACTATAGAAAATTAAATCCTCGGTATATTTAAAATTTGCTACAGTAAAAAATTATTTTTTGACAAATTCACTATAGAAAAGGCAATCCTCGTCGTATTTAAAATTTGCGACAGTAAAAAATATTATTTTGACAAATTCACTATAGAAAAGGCAATCCTCGGCGTATTTAAAATCTGCGACAGTAAAAAATTATTTTTTGAAAAATTTACTATAGAAAAGGCAATTCTCTGCGTATTTAAAATTTGCTACAGTAAAAAATTATTTTTTGACAAATTCACTACAGAAAAGGCAATCCTCGACGTATTTAAAATTTGCGACAGCAAAAAATATTATTTTGAAAAATTTACTATAGAAAAGGCAATCCTCGGCGTATTTAAAATTTGCGATATTAAAAAATTATTTTTTGAAAAATTTACTATAGAAAAGGCAATCCTCTGCTTATTTAAAATTTGCGACAGCAAAAAAATTATTTTTTGAAAAATTTACTATAGAAAAGGCAATCCTCGGGGTATTTAAAATTTGCGACAGCAAAAAATAATTTTTTGAAAAATTCACTATAGAAAATTAAATCCTCGGTATATTTAAAATTTGCTACAGTAAAAAATTATTTTTTGACAAATTCACTATAGAAAAGGCAATCCTCGTCGTATTTAAAATTTGCGACGGTAAAAAATATTATTTTGACAAATTCACTATAGAAAAGGCAATCCTCGGCGTATTTAAAATTTGCGACAGTAAAAAATTATTTTTTGAAAAATTTACTATAGAAAAGGCAATCCTCTGCGTATTTAAAATTTGCGACAGTAAAAAATAATTTTTTGAAAAATTTACTATAGAAAAGGCAATCCTCGGCGTATTTAAAATTTGCGATAGCAAAAAATTTTTTTCGAAAAATTCACTATAAAAAGGCAATACTCTGTATACTTAAAATTTGCGACAGTAAAAAATAATTTTTTGACAAGTTAACTATAGAAAAGGCAATCCTCGGCGTATTTAAAACTTGCGACAGTAACAAATATTATTTTGACCAATTCACTATAGAAAAGGCAATCCTCGGCGTATTTAAAATTTGCGACAGCAAAAAATAAATTTTTGAAAATTTACTTTAGAAAAGGCAATCCTAGGCATATTTAAAATTTGCGACAGTAAAAAATTATTTTTTGTAAAATTTACTATAGAAAAGTCAATCCTCGGTATATTTAAAATTTTCGACAGTAAAAAATAATTTTGTGAAAAATTCACTATAGAAAAGGCAATCCTCTGTATATTTAAAATTTGCGACAGTAAACAATTATTTTTTGACAAATTCAATATTGAAAAGGCAATTCTAGTCGTAAAAAAATTAAAAAATTATCATTTGACAAATTCACTATAGAAAACTAAATCCTCGGTATATTTAAAATTTGCGACAGTAAAAAATTATTGTTTGACAAATTCACTACAGAAAAGGCAATACGCGGAAGTATTTAAAATTTGCGACAGTAAAAAATATTATTTTGACAAATTCACTATAGGGAAGGCAATCATCGGCGTATTTGAAATTTGCGACAGTAAAAAATTATTTTTTTGAAAAATTTACTATAGAAAAGGCAATCCTCTGCGTATTTAAAATTTGCTACAGTAAAAAATAATTTTTTGAAAAATTTACTATAGAAAAGACAATCCTCGGCGTATTTAAAATTTGCGACAGCAAAAAATTTTTTTTTGAAAAATTCACTATAAAAAGGCAATCCTATGTATACTTAAAATTTGCGACAGTAAAAAATAATTTTTTGACAAGTTAACTATAGAAAAGGCAATCCTCGGCGTATTTAAAATTTTCGACAGTAAAAAATTATTTTTTGACAAATTCACTATAGAAAAGGCAATCCTCGGCGTATTTAAAATTTTCGACAGTAAAAAATTATTTTTTGACAAATTCGCTATAGAAAAGGCAATCCCCCGCGTATTTAAAATTTGCGACCGTAAAAAATAATTTCTTGAGAAATTTACTATAGAAAAGGCAATCCTCGGCATATTTAAAATTTGCGACAGTAAAAATTATTTTTTGACAAATTCACCATAGAAAAGGTAATCCTCGGCGTATTTAAAATTTGCGGACAGAAAAAAATAATTTTTTGAATAATTTACTATAGAAAATTAAATCCTCGGTATATTTAAAATTTGCGACAGTAAAAAAATATTTTTTGACAAATTTACTATAGAAAAGGCAATCCTCGGCGTATTTAAAATTTGCGATAGTAAAAAATTATTTTTTGAAAAATTTACTATAGAAAAGGCAATCCTCTGCTTATTTAAAATTTGCGACAGCAAAAAAATTATTTTTTGAAAAATTTACTATAGAAAAGGCAATCCTCGGCGTATTTAAAATTTGCGACAGCAAAAAATAATTTTTTGAAAAATTCACTATAGAAAATTAAATCCTCGGTATATTTAAAATTTGCTACAGTAAAAAATTATTTTTTGACAAATTCATTATAGAAAAGGCAATCCTCGTCGTATTTAAAATTTGCGACAGTAAAAAATATTATTTTGAAAATTCACTATAGAAAAGGCAATCCTCGGCGTATTTAAAATTTGCGACAGTAAAAAATTATTTTTTGAAAAATTTACTATAGAAAAGGCAATCCTCTGCGTATTTAAAATTTGCTACAGTAAAAAATAATTTTTTGAAAAATTTACTATAGAAAAGACAATCCTCGGCGTATTTAAAATTTGCGACAGCAAAAAATTTTTTTTTTGAAAAATTCACTATAAAAAGGCAATCCTATGTATACTTAAAATTTGCGACAGTAAAAAATAATTTTTTGACAAGTTAACTATAGAAAAGGCAATCCTCGGCGTATTTAAAACTTGCGACAGTAACAAATATTATTTTGACCAATTCACTATAGAAAAGGCAATCCTCGGCGTATTTAAAATTTGCGATAGCAAAAAATAATTTTTTGAAAAATTTACTTTAGAAAAGGCAATCCTCGGCATATTTAAAATTTGCGACAGTAAAAAATAATTTTTTGAAAAATTTACTATAAAAAAGGCAATCCTCTGTATACTTAAAATTTGCGACAGTAAAAAATAATTTTTTGACAAGTTAACTATAGAAAAGGCAATCTTCGGCGTATTTAAAACTTGCGACAGTAACAAATATTATTTTGACCAATTCACTATAGAAAAGGCAATCCTCGGCGTATTTAAAATTTTCGACAGCAAAAATAATTTTTTGAAAAATTTACTATAGTAAAGGCAATTCTCTGCGTATTTAAAATTTGCGACAGTAAAAAATAATTTTTTGAAAAATTTACTATAGAAAAGGCAATCCTCGGCGTATTTAAAATTTGCGAGAGCAAAAAAAATTTTTTTGAAAAATTCACTATAAAAAAGGCAATCCTCTGTATACTTAAAATTTGCGACAGTAAAAAATAATTTTTTGACAAGTTAACTATAGAAAAGGCAATCTTCGGCGTATTTAAAACTTGCGACAGTAACAAATATTATTTTGACCAATTCACTATAGAAAAGGCAATCCTCGGCGTATTTAAAATTTGCGACAGCAAAAAATAATTTTTTGAAAAATTTACTTTAGAAAAGGCAATCCTCGGCATATTTAAAATTTGCGACAGTAAAAAATAATTTTTTGAAAAATTTACTATAGAAAAGGCAATCCTCGGTATATTTAAAATTTTCGACAGTAAAAAATAATTTTGTGAAAAATTCAATATCGAAAAGACAATCCTAGTCGTATTTAAAATTTGCGACAGCAAAAAATAATTTTTTGAAAAATTCACTATAGAAAATTAAATCCTCGGTATATTTAAAATTTGCTAGAGTAAAAAATTATTTTTTGACAAATTCACTATAGAAAAGGCAATCCTCGTCGTATTTAAAATTTGCGACAGTAAAAAATATTATTTTGACAAATTCACTATAGAAAAGGCAATCCTCGGCGTATTTAAAATTTGCGACAGTAAAAAATTATTTTTTGAAAAATTTACTATAGAAAAGGCAATCCTCTGCGTATTTAAAATTTGCTACAGTAAAAAATTATTTTTTGACAAATTCACTACAGAAAAGGCAATCCTCGACGTATTTAAAATTTGCGACAGCAAAAAATATTATTTTGAAAAAATTTACTATAGAAAAGGCAATCCTCGGCGTATTTAAAATTTGCGATATTAAAAAATTATTTTTTGAAAAATTTACTATAGAAAAGGCAATCCTCTGCTTATTTAAAATTTGCGACAGCAAAAAAATTATTTTTTGAAAAATTTACTATAGAAAAGGCAATCCTCGGCGTATTTAAAATTTGCGACAGCAAAAAATAATTTTTTGAAAAATTCACTATAGAAAATTAAATCCTCGGTATATTTAAAATTTGCTAGAGTAAAAAATTATTTTTTGACAAATTCACTATAGAAAAGGCAATCCTCGTCGTATTTAAAATTTGCGACAGTAAAAAATATTATTTTGACAAATTCACTATAGAAAAGGCAATCCTCGGCGTATTTAAAATTTGCGACAGTAAAAAATTATTTTTTGAAAAATTTACTATAGAAAAGGCAATCCTCTGCGTATTTAAAATTTGCTACAGTAAAAAATTATTTTTTGACAAATTCACTACAGAAAAGGCAATCCTCGACGTATTTAAAATTTGCGACAGTAAAAAATAATTTTTTGAAAAATTTACTATAGAAAAGGCAATCCTCGGTATATTTAAAATTTTCGACAGTAAAAAATAATTTTGTGAAAAATTCAATATCGAAAAGACAATCCTAGTCGTATTTAAAATTTGCGACAGCAAAAAATAATTTTTTGAAAAATTCACTATAGAAAATTAAATCCTCGGTATATTTAAAATTTGCTAGAGTAAAAAATTATTTTTTGACAAATTCACTATAGAAAAGGCAATCCTCGTCGTATTTAAAATTTGCGACAGTAAAAAATATTATTTTGACAAATTCACTATAGAAAAGGCAATCCTCGGCGTATTTAAAATTTGCGACAGTAAAAAATTATTTTTTGAAAAATTTACTATAGAAAAGGCAATCCTCTGCGTATTTAAAATTTGCTACAGTAAAAAATTATTTTTTGACAAATTCACTACAGAAAAGGCAATCCTCGACGTATTTAAAATTTGCGACAGCAAAAAATATTATTTTGAAAAAATTTACTATAGAAAAGGCAATCCTCGGCGTATTTAAAATTTGCGATATTAAAAAATTATTTTTTGAAAAATTTACTATAGAAAAGGCAATCCTCTGCTTATTTAAAATTTGCGACAGCAAAAAAATTATTTTTTGAAAAATTTACTATAGAAAAGGCAATCCTCGGCGTATTTAAAATTTGCGACAGCAAAAAATAATTTTTTGAAAAATTCACTATAGAAAATTAAATCCTCGGTATATTTAAAATTTGCTACAGTAAAAAATTATTTTTTGACAAATTCACTATAGAAAAGGCAATCCTCGTCGTATTTAAAATTTGCGACGGTAAAAAATATTATTTTGACAAATTCACTAAAGAAAAGGCAATCCTCGGCGTATTTAAAATTTGCGACAGTAAAAAATTATTTTTTGAAAAATTTACTATAGAAAAGGCAATCCTCCGCGTATTTAAAATTTGCGACAGCAAAAAATAATTCTTTGAAAAATTCACTATAGAAAATTAAATCCTCGGTATATTTAAAATTTGCTACAGTAAAAAATTATTTTTTGACAAATTCACTATAGAAAAGGCAATCCTCGTCGTATTTCAAATTTGCGACAGTAAAAAATAATTTTTTGAAAAATTTACTATAGAAAAGGCAATCCTCGGCGTATTTAAAATTTGCGACAGGAAAAAAAATTTTTTTGAAAAATTCACTATAAAAAAGGCAATCCTCTGTATACTTAAAATTTGCGACAGTAAAAAATAATTTTTTGACAAGTTAACTATAGAAAAGTCAATCCTCGGCGTATTTAAAACTTGCGACAGTAACAAATATTATTTTGACCAATTCACTATAGAAAAGGCAATCCTCGGCGTATTTAAAATTTGCGACAGCAAAAAATAATTTTTTGAAAAATTTACTTTAGAAAAGGCAATCCTCGGCATATTTAAAATTTGCGACAGTAAAAAATAATTTTTTGAAAAATTTACTATAGAAAAGGCAATCCTCGGCGTATTTAAAATTTGCGACAGCAAAAAAAATTTTTTTGAAAAATTCACTATAAAAAAGGCAATCCTCTGTATACTTAAAATTTGCGACAGTAAAAAATAATTTTTTGACAAGTTAACTATAGAAAAGGCAATCCTCGGCGTATTTAAAACTTGCGACAGTAACAAATATTATTTTGACCAATTCACTATAGAAAAGGCAATCCTCGGCGTATTTAAAATTTGCGACAGCAAAAAATAATTTTTTGAAAAATTTACTTTAGAAAAGGCAATCCTCGGCATATTTAAAATTTGCGACAGTAAAAAATAATTTTTTGAAAAATTTACTATAGAAAAGGCAATCCTCGGTATATTTAAAATTTTCGACAGTAAAAAATAATTTTGTGAAAAATTCACTATAGAAAAGGCAATCCTCTGTATATTTAAAATTTGCGACAGTAAAAAATTATTTTTTGTCAAATTCAATATCGAAAAGACAATCCTAGTCGTATTTAAAATTTGCGACAGTAAAAAATTATTATTTGACAAATTCACTATAGAAAATTAAATCCTCGGTATATTTAAAATTTGCGACAGTAAAAAATTATTGTTTGACAAATTCACTATAGAAAAGGCAATCCTCGGCATATTTAAAATTTGCGACAGTAAAAAATTATTTTTTGAAAAATTTACTATAGAAAAGGCAATCCTCGGCGTATTTAAAATTTGCGACAGCAAAAAATAATTTTTGGAAAAATTCACTATAGAAAATTAAATCCTCGGTATATTTAAAATTTGCTACAGTAAAAAATTATTTTTTGACAAATTCACTATAGAAAAGGCAATCCTCGTCGTATTTAAAATTTGCGACAGTAAAAAATATTATTTTGACAAATTCACTATAGAAAAGGCAATCCTCGGCGTATTTAAAATTTGCGACAGTAAAAAATTATTTTTTGAAAAATTTACTATAGAAAAGGCAATCCTCTGCGTATTTAAAATTTGCTACAGTAAAAAATTATTTTTTGACAAATTCACTACAGAAAAGGCAATCCTCGACGTATTTAAAATTTGCGACAGCAAAAAATATTATTTTGACAAATTTACTATAGAAAAGGCAATCCTCGGCGTATTTAAAATTTGCGATATTAAAAAATTATTTTTTGAAAAATTTACTATAGAAAAGGCAATCCTCTGCTTATTTAAAATTTGCGACAGCAAAAAAATTATTTTTTGAAAAATTTACTATAGAAAAGGCAATCCTCGGCGTATTTAAAATTTGCGACAGCAAAAAATAATTTTTTGAAAAATTCACTATAGAAAATTAAATCCTCGGTATATTTAAAATTTGCTACAGTAAAAAATTATTTTTTGACAAATTCACTATAGAAAAGGCAATCCTCGTCGTATTTAAAATTTGCGACAGTAAAAAATATTATTTTGACAAATTCACTATAGAAAAGGCAATCCTCGGCGTATTTAAAATTTGCGACAGTAAAAAATTATTTTTTGAAAAATTTACTATAGAAAAGGCAATCCTCTGCGTATTTAAAATTTGCTACAGTAAAAAATTATTTTTTGACAAATTCACTACAGAAAACGCAATCCTCGACGTATTTAAAATTTGCGACAGCAAAAAATATTATTTTGACAAATTTACTATAGAAAAGGCAATCCTCGGCGTATTTAAAATTTGCGATATTAAAAAATTATTTTTTGAAAAATTTACTATAGAAAAGGCAATCCTCTGCTTATTTAAAATTTGCGACAGCAAAAAAATTATTTTTTGAAAAATTTACTATAGAAAAGGCAATCCTCGGCGTATTTAAAATTTGCGACAGCAAAAAATAATTTTTTGAAAAATTCACTATAGAAAATTAAATCCTCGGTATATTTAAAATTTGCTACAGTAAAAAATTATTTTTTGACAAATTCACTATAGAAAAGGCAATCCTCGTCGTATTTAAAATTTGCGACGGTAAAAAATATTATTTTGACAAATTCACTATAGAAAAGGCAATCCTCGGCGTATTTAAAATTTGCGACAGTAAAAAATTATTTTTTGAAAAATTTACTATAGAAAAGGCAATCCTCTGCGTATTTAAAATTTGCGACAGTAAAAAATAATTTTTTGAAAAATTTACTATAGAAAAGGCAATCCTCGGCGTATTTAAAATTTGCGACAGCAAAAAATTTTTTTTCGAAAAATTCACTATAAAAAGGCAATCCTCTGTATACTTAAAATTTGCGACAGTAAAAAATAATTTTTTGACAAGTTAACTATAGAAAAGGCAATCCTCGGCGTATTTAAAACTTGCGACAGTAACAAATATTATTTTGACCAATTCACTATAGAAAAGGCAATCCTCGGCGTATTTAAAATTTGCGACAGCAAAAAATTAATTTTTGAAAAATTTACTTTAGAAAAGGCAATCCTAGGCATATTTAAAATTTGCGACAGTAAAAAATTATTTTTTGTAAAATTTACTATAGAAAAGTCAATCCTCGGTATATTTAAAATTTTCGACAGTAAAAAATAATTTTGTGAAAAATTCACTATAGAAAAGGCAATCCTCTGTATATTTAAAATTTGCGACAGTAAAAAATTATTTTTTGACAAATTCAATATCGAAAAGGCAATTCTAGTCGTAAAAAAATTAAAAAATTATCATTTGACAAATTCACTATAGAAAACTAAATCCTCGGTATATTTAAAATTTGCGACAGTAAAAAATTATTGTTTGACAAATTCACTACAGAAAAGGCAATACGCGGAGTATTTAAAATTTGCGACAGTAAAAAATATTATTTTGACAAATTCACTATAGGGAAGGCAATCATCGGCGTATTTGAAATTTGCGACAGTAAAAAATTATTTTTTGAATAATTTACTATAGAAAATTAAATCCTCGGTATATTTAAAATTTGCGACCGTAAAAAAATATTTTTTGACAAATTCACTATAGAAAAGGCAATCCTCGGGGTATTTAAAATTTTCGACAGTAAAAAATTATTTTTTGACAAATTCACTATAGAAAAGGCAATCCTCGGCGTATTTAAAATTTTCGACAGTAAAAAATTATTTTTTGACAAATTCGCTATAGAAAAGGCAATCCCCGGCGTATTTAAAATTTGCGACCGTAAAAAATAATTTCTTGAGAAATTTACTATAGAAAAGGCAATCCTCGGCATATTTAAAATTTGCGACAGTAAAAATTATTTTTTGACAAATTCACCATAGAAAAGGTAATCCTCGGCGTATTTAAAATTTGCGACAGAAAAAAATAATTTTTTGAATAATTTACTATAGAAAATTAAATCCTCGGTATATTTAAAATTTGCGACAGTAAAAAAATATTTTTTGACAAATTTACTATAGAAAAGGCAATCCTCGGCGTATTTAAAATTTGCGATAGTAAAAAATTATTTTTTGAAAAATTTACTATAGAAAAGGCAATCCTCTGCTTATTTAAAATTTGCGACAGCAAAAAAATTATTTTTTGAAAAATTTACTATAGAAAAGGCAATCCTCGGCGTATTTAAAATTTGCGACAGCAAAAAATAATTTTTTGAAAAATTCACTATAGAAAATTAAATCCTCGGTATATTTAAAATTTGCTACAGTAAAAAATTATTTTTTGACAAATTCATTATAGAAAAGGCAATCCTCGTCGTATTTAAACTTTGCGACAGTAAAAAATATTATTTTGAAAATTCACTATAGAAAAGGCAATCCTCGGCGTATTTAAAATTTGCGACAGTAAAAAATTATTTTTTGAAAAATTTACTATAGAAAAGGCAATCCTCTGCGTATTTAAAATTTGCTACAGTAAAAAATAATTTTTTGAAAAATTTACTATAGAAAAGACAATCCTCGGCGTATTTAAAATTTGCGACAGTAAAAAATTATTTTTTGTAAAATTTACTATAGAAAAGTCAATCCTCGGTATATTTAAAATTTTCGACAGTAAAAAATAATTTTGTGAAAAATTCACTATAGAAAAGGCAATCCTCTGTATATTTAAAATTTGCGACAGTAAAAAAATTATTTTTTGACAAATTCAATATCGAAAAGGCAATTCTAGTCGTAAAAAAATTAAAAAATTATCATTTGACAAATTCACTATAGAAAACTAAATCCTCGGTATATTTAAAATTTGCGACAGTAAAAAATTATTGTTTGACAAATTCACTACAGAAAAGGCAATACGCGGAGTATTTAAAATTTGCGACAGTAAAAAATATTATTTTGACAAATTCACTATAAGGAAGGCAATCATCGGCGTATTTGAAATTTGCGACAGTAAAAAATTATTTTTTGAATAATTTACTATAGAAAATTAAATCCTCGGTATATTTAAAATTTGCGACCGTAAAAAAATATTTTTTGACAAATTCACTATAGAAAAGGCAATCCTCGGGGTATTTAAAATTTTCGACAGTAAAAAATTATTTTTTGACAAATTCACTATAGAAAAGGCAATCCTCGGCGTATTTAAAATTTGCGACAGTAAAAAATATTATTTTGACAAATTCACAATAGAAAAGGCAATCCTCGGCGTATTTAAAATTTGTGACATTAAAAAATTATTTTTTGAAAAATTTACTATAGAAAAGGCAATCCTCGGCGTATTAGAAATATGCGACAGTAAAAAAATAATTTTTTGACAAATTCACCATAGAAAAGGTAATCCTCGGCGTATTTAAAATTTGTGACAGTAAAAAATAATTTTTTTGAAAATTTACTATAGAAAAGGCAAGCCTCGGTATATTTAAAATTTGCCACAGTAAAAATTTATTTTTTGACAAATTCACTATAGAAAAGGCAATCCTCGGCGTATTTAAAATTTGCGACCGTAAAAAATAATTTTTTGAAAAATTTACTATAGAAAAGGCAATCCTCGGCTTATTTAAAATTTGCGACAGTAAAAAATTATTTTTTGAAAAATTTACTATAGAAAAGGCAATCCTCGGCGTATTTAAAATTTGCGACAGCAAAAAATAATTTTTTGAATAATTCACTATAGAAAATTCAATTCTTGGTATATTTAAAATTTGCTACAAAAAATTATTTTTTGACAAATTCGCTATAGAAAAGGCAACCCTCTGTATATTTAAAATTTGCGACAGTAAAAAATTATTTTTTGACAAATTCACTATAGAAAAGGCAATCCGCGGCATATTTAAAATTTGCGACAGTAAAAAATATCATTTTGACAAATTCACTATCGAAAAGGCAATCCTAGGCGTATTTAAAATTTGCGACAGTAAAAAATTATTTTTTGAAAAATTTACTATAGAAAAGGCAATACTCTGCGTATTTAAAATTAGCGATAGTGAGATATAATTTTTTGAAAAATTTACTATAGAAAGGGCAATTCTCGGCGAGTTTAAAATTTTCGACAGGAAAAAATTATTGTTTGACAAATTCACTATAGAAAAGGCAATCCGCGGCGTATTTAAAATTTGCGACACTAAAAAAATATTTTTTGACAAATTCACTATAGAAAAGGCAATCCTCGGCGTATTTAAAATTTGCGACAGTAAAAAATATTATTTTGACAAATTCTCTATAGAAAAGGCAATCCTCGGCGTATTTAAACTTTGCGACAGTAAAAAATTATTTTTTGAAAAATTTACTATAGAAAAGGCAATCCTCGGCGTATTTAAAATTTGCGACAGCAAAAAATAATTTTTTGAAAAATTCACTATAGAAAAGGCAATCCTCTGTATATTAAAAATTTGCGACCGTAAAAAATAATTTTTTGAGAAATTTACTATAGAAAAGGCAATCCTCCGCGTATTTAAAATTTGCGACAGAAAAAAATTATTTTTTTGAAAAATTTACTATAGAAAAGGCAATCCTCGGCGTAGTTAAAATTTTCGACATCAAAAATTAATTTTTTGAAAAATTCACTATTGAAAATTAAATCCTTGGTATATTTAAAATTTGCGACAGTAAAAAATTATTTTTTGAAAAATTCACTATAGAAAAGGCAATCCTCGGCGTATTTAAAATTTGCGACAGTAAAAAATTATTTTTTGAAAAATTTACTATAGAAAAGGCAATCCTCTGCGTATTTAAAATTTGCGACAGTAAAAAATTATTTTTTGAAAAATTTACTATAGAAAAGGCAATCCTCGGCGTATTTAAAATTTGCGACAGCAAAAAATAATTTTTTGAAAAATTCACTATAGAAAATTAAATCCTCGGTATATTTAAAATTTGCTACGGTAAAAAATTATTTTTTGACAAATTCACTATAGAAAAGGCAATCCTCGGCGTATTTAAAATTTGCGACAGTAAAAAATATTATTTTGACAAATTCACTATAGAAAAGGCAATCCTCGGCGTATTTAAAATTTGTGACATTAAAAAATTATTTTTTGAAAAATTTACTATAGAAAAGGCAATCCTCGGCGTATTAGAAATATGCGACAGTAAAAAAATATTTTTTGACAAATTCACCATAGAAAAGGTAATCCTCGGCGTATTTAAAATTTGTGACAGTAAAAAATAATTTTTTTGAAAATTTACTATAGAAAAGGCAAGCCTCGGTATATTTAAAATTTGCCACAGTAAAAATTTATTTTTTGACAAATTCACTATAGAAAAGGCAATCCTCGGCGTATTTAAAATTTGCGACCGTAAAAAATAATTTTTTGAAAAATTTACTATAGAAAAGGCAATACTCGGCTTATTTAAAATTTGCGACAGTAAAAAATTATTTTTTGAAAAATTTACCATAGAAAAGGCAATCCTCGGCGTATTTAAAATTTGCGACAGCAAAAAATAATTTTTTGAATAATTCACTATAGAAAATTAAATTCTTGGTATATTTAAAATTTGCTACAAAAAATTATTTTTTGACAAATTCGCTATAGAAAAGGCAACCCTCTGTATATTTAAAATTTGCGACAGTAAAAAATTATTTTTTGACAAATTCACTATAGAAAAGGCTATCCGCGGCATATTTAAAATTTGCGACAGTAAAAAATATTATTTTGGCAAATTCACTATCGAAAAGGCAATCCTAGGCGTATTTAAAATTTGCGACAGTAAAAAATTGTTTTTTGAAAAATTTACTATAGAAAAGGCAATACTCGGCGTATTTAAAATTAGCGATAGTGAGATATAATTTTTTGAAAAATTTACTATAGAAAGGGCAATTCTCGGCGAGTTTAAAATTTTCGACAGGAAAAAATTATTGTTTGACAAATTCACTATAGAAAAGGCAATCCGCGGCGTATTTAAAATTTGCGACACTAAAAAAATATTTTTTGACAAATTCACTATAGAAAAGGCAATCCTCGGCGTATTTAAAATTTGCGACAGTAAAAAATATTATTTTGACAAATTCTCTATAGAAAAGGCAATCCTCGGCGTATTTAAAATTTGCGACAGTAAAAAATAATTTTTTGAAAAATTTGCTATAGAAAAGGCAATCCTGGGCGTATTTAAAATTAGCGATAGTGAGATATAATTTCTTGAAAAATTTACTATAGAAAGGGCAATTCTCGGCGAGTTTAAAATTTTCGACAGGAAAAAATTATTGTTTGACAAATTCACTATAGAAAAGGCAATCCGCGACGTATTTAAAATTTGCGACAGCAAAAAATTATTTTTTGAAAAATTCACTATAGAAAAGGCAATCCGCGGCATATTTAAAATTTGCGACAGTAAAAAATATTATTTTGACAAATTCACTATAGAAAAGGCAATCCTAGGCGTATTTAAAATTTGCGACAGTAAAAAATTATTTTTTGAAAAATTTACTATAGAAAAGGCAATACTCGGCGTATTTAAAATTAGCGATAGTGAGATATAATTTCTTGAAAAATTTACTATAGAAAGGGCAATTCTCGGCGAGTTTAAAATTTTCGACAGGAAAAAATTATTGTTTGACAAATTCACTATAGAAAAGGCAATCCGCGGCGTATTTAAAATTTGCGACACTAAAAAAATATTTTTTGACAAATTCACTATAGAAAAGGCAATCCTCGGCGTATTTAAAATTTGCGACAGTAAAAAATATTATTTTGACAAATTCTCTATAGAAAAGGCAATCCTCGGCGTATTTAAACTTTGCGACAGTAAAAAATTATTTTTTGAAAAATTTACTATAGAAAAGGCAATCCTCGGCGTATTTAAAATTTGCGACAGCAAAAAATAATTTTTTGAAAAATTCACTATAGAAAAGGCAATCCTCTGTATATTAAAAATTTGCGACCGTAAAAAATAATTTTTTGAGAAATTTACTATAGAAAACGCAATCCTCCGCGTATTTAAAATTTGCGACAGAAAAAAATTATTTTTTTGAAAAATTTACTATAGAAAAGGCAATCCTCGGCGTAGTTAAAATTTGCGACAGGAAAAAATAATTTTTTGAAAAATTCACTATAGTAAATTAAATCCTCGGTACATTTAAAATTTGCGACAGTAAAAAATTATTTTTTGACAAATTCACTATAGAAAGGCAATCCTTGGCGTATTTAAAATTTGCGACAATAAAAAATATTATTTTGACAAATTCACTATAGAAAAGGCAATCCTCGGCGTATTTAAAATTTGCGACAGTAAAAAATTATTTTTTGAAAAATTTACTATAGAAAAGGCAATCCTGGGCGTATTTAAAATTTGCGACAGCAAAAAATTATTTTTTGAAAAATTCACTATAGAAAAGGCAATCCTCTGTATATTAAAAATTTGCGACCGTAAAAAATAATTTTTTGAGAAATTTACTATAGAAAAGGCAATCCTCCGCGTATTTAAAATTTGCGACAGAAAAAAATTATTTTTTTGAAAAATTTACTATAGAAAAGGCAATCCTCGGCGTAGTTAAAATTTGCGACAGGAAAAAATAATTGTTTGAAAAATTCACTATAGAAAATTAAATCCCCGGTACATTTAAAATTTGCGACAGTAAAAAATTATTTTTTGACAAATTCACTATAGAAAAGGCAATCCTTGGCGTATTTAAAATTTGCGACAATAAAAAATATTATTTTGACAAATTCACTATAGAAAAGGCAATCCTCGGCGTATTTAAAATTTGCGACAGTAAAAAATTATTTTTTGAAAAATTTGCTATAGAAAAGGCAATCCTGGGCGTATTTAAAATTAGCGATAGTGAGATATAATTTCTTGAAAAATTTACTATAGAAAGGGCAATTCTCGGCGAATTTAAAATTTTCGACAGGAAAAAATTATTGTTTGACAAATTCACTATAGAAAAGGCAATCCGCGACGTATTTAAAATTTGCGACAGCAAAAAATTATTTTTTGAAAAATTCACTATAGAAAAGGCAATCCGCGGCATATTTAAAATTTGCGACAGTAAAAAATATTATTTTGACAAATTCACTATAGAAAAGGCAATCCTAGGCGTATTTAAAATTTGCGACAGTAAAAAATTATTTTTTGAAAAATTTACTATAGAAAAGGCAATACTCGGCGTATTAAAATTAGCGATAGTGAGATATAATTTCTTGAAAATTTACTATAGAAAGGGCAATTCTCGGCGAGTTTAAAATTTTCGACAGGAAAAAATTATTGTTTGACAAATTCACTATAGAAAAGGCAATCCGCGGCGTATTTAAAATTTGCGACACTAAAAAAATATTTTTTGACAAATTCACTATAGAAAAGGCAATCCTCGGCGTATTTAAAATTTGCGACAGTAAAAAATATTATTTTGACAAATTCTCTATAGAAAAGGCAATCCTCGGCGTATTTAAACTTTGCGACAGTAAAAAATTATTTTTTGAAAAATTTACTATAGAAAAGGCAATCCTCGGCGTATTTAAAATTTGCGACAGCAAAAAATAATTTTTTGAAAAATTCACTATAGAAAAGGCAATCCTCTGTATATTAAAAATTTGCGACCGTAAAAAATAATTTTTTGAGAAATTTACTATAGAAAACGCAATCCTCCGCGTATTTAAAATTTGCGACAGTAAAAAATTATTTTTTGACAAATTCACTATAGAAAGGCAATCCTTGGCGTATTTAAAATTTGCGACAATAAAAAATATTATTTTGACAAATTCACTATAGAAAAGGCAATCCTCGGCGTATTTAAAATTTGCGACAGTAAAAAATTATTTTTTGAAAAATTTACTATAGAAAAGGCAATCCTGGGCGTATTTAAAATTTGCGACAGCAAAAAAATTATTTTTTGAAAAATTCACTATAGAAAAGGCAATCCGCGGCATATTTAAAATTTGCGACAGTAAAAAATATTATTTTGACAAATTCACTATAGAAAAGGCAATCCTAGGCGTATTTAAAATTTGCGACAGTAAAAAATTATTTTTTGAAAAATTTACTATAGAAAAGGCAATACTCGGCGTATTTAAAATTAGCGATAGTGAGATATAATTTCTTGAAAAATTTACTATAGAAAGGGCAATTCTCGGCGAGTTTAAAATTTTCGACAGGAAAAAATTATTGTTTGACAAATTCACTATAGAAAAGGCAATCCGCGGCGTATTTAAAATTTGCGACACTAAAAAAATATTTTTTGACAAATTCACTATAGAAAAGGCAATCCTCGGCGTATTTAAAATTTGCGACAGTAAAAAATATTATTTTGACAAATTCTCTATAGAAAAGGCAAGCCTCGGCGTATTTAAACTTTGCGACAGTAAAAAATTATTTTTTGAAAAATTTACTATAGAAAAGGCAATCCTCGGCGTATTTAAAATTTGCGACAGCAAAAAATAATTTTTTGAAAAATGCACTATAGAAAATTAAATCCTCGGTATATTTAAAATTTTCGACAGCAAAAATTAATTTTTTGAAAAATTCACTATTGAAAATTAAATCCTTGGTATATTTAAAATTTGCGACAGTAAAAAATTATTTTTTGAAAAATTCACTATAGAAAAGGCAATCCTCGGCGTATTTAAAATTTGAGACAGTAAAAAATTATTTTTTGAAAAATTGACTATAGAAAAGGCAATCCTCTGCGTATTTAAAATTTGCGACAGTAAAAAATTATTTTTTGAAAAATTTACTATAGAAAAGGCAATCCTCGGCGTATTTAAAATTTGCGACAGCAAAAAATAATTTTTTGAAAAATTCACTATAGAAAATTAAATCCTCGGTATATTTAAAATTTGCTACAGCAAAAAATTATTTTTTGACAAATTCACTATAGAAAAGGCAATCCTCGGCGTATTTAAAATTTGCGACAGTAAAAAATATTATTTTGACAAATTCACTATAGAAAAGGCAATCCTCGGCGTATTTAAAATTTGTGACATTAAAAAATTATTTTTTGAAAAATTTACTATAGAAAAGGCAATCCTCGGCGTATTAGAAATATGCGACAGTAAAAAAATATTTTTTTACAAATTCACCATAGAAAAGGTAATCCTCGGCGTATTTAAAATTTGTGACAGTAAAAAATAATTTTTTTGAAAATTTACTATAGAAAAGGCAAGCCTCGGTATATTTAAAATTTGCCACAGTAAAAATTTATTTTTTGACAAATTCACTATAGAAAAGGCAATCCTCGGCGTATTTAAAATTTGCGACCGTAAAAAATAATTTTTTGAAAAATTTACTATAGAAAAGGCAATCCTCGGCTTATTTAAAATTTGCGACAGTAAAAAATTATTTTTTGAAAAATTTACTATAGAAAAGGCAATCCTCGGCGTATTTAAAATTTGCGACAGCAAAAAATAATTTTTTGAATAATTCACTATAGAAAATTCAATTCTTGGTATATTTAAAATTTGCTACAAAAAATTATTTTTTGACAAATTCGCTATAGAAAAGGCAACCCTCTGTATATTTAAAATTTGCGACAGTAAAAAATTATTTTTTGACAAATTCACTATAGAAAAGGCAATCCGCGGCATATTTAAAATTTGCGACAGTAAAAAATATCATTTTGACAAATTCACTATCGAAAAGGCAATCCTAGGCGTATTTAAAATTTGCGACAGTAAAAAATTATTTTTTGAAAAATTTACTATAGAAAAGGCAATACTCTGCGTATTTAAAATTAGCGATAGTGAGATATAATTTTTTGAAAAATTTACTATAGAAAGGGCAATTCTCGGCGAGTTTAAAATTTTCGACAGGAAAAAATTATTGTTTGACAAATTCACTATAGAAAAGGCAATCCGCGGCGTATTTAAAATTTGCGACACTAAAAAAATATTTTTTGACAAATTCACTATAGAAAAGGCAATCCTCGGCGTATTTAAAATTTGCGACAGTAAAAAATATTATTTTGACAAATTCTCTATAGAAAAGGCAATCCTCGGCGTATTTAAACTTTGCGACAGTAAAAAATTATTTTTTGAAAAATTTACTATAGAAAAGGCAATCCTCGGCGTATTTAAAATTTGCGACAGCAAAAAATAATTTTTTGAAAAATTCACTATAGAAAAGGCAATCCTCTGTATATTAAAAATTTGCGACCGTAAAAAATAATTTTTTGAGAAATTTACTATAGAAAAGGCAATCCTCCGCGTATTTAAAATTTGCGACAGAAAAAAATTATTTTTTTGAAAAATTTACTATAGAAAAGGCAATCCTCGGCGTAGTTAAAATTTGCGACAGGAAAAAATAATTTTTTGAAAAATTCACTATAGAAAATTAAATCCTCGGTACATTTAAAATTTGCGACAGTAAAAAATTATTTTTTGACAAATTCACTATAGAAAAGGCAATCCTTGGCGTATTTAAAATTTGCGACAATAAAAAATATTATTTTGACAAATTCACTATAGAAAAGGCAATCCTCGGCGTATTTAAAATTTGCGACAGTAAAAAATTATTTTTTGAAAAATTTACTATAGAAAAGGCAATCCTGGGCGTATTTAAAATTTGCGACAGCAAAAAATTATTTTTTGAAAAATTCACTATAGAAAAGGCAATCCGCGGCATATTTAAAATTTGCGACAGTAAAAAATATTATTTTGACAAATTCACTATAGAAAAGGCAATCCTAGGCGTACTTAAAATTTGCGACAGTAAAAAATTATTTTTTGAAAAATTTACTATAGAAAAGGCAATACTCGGCGTATTTAAAATTAGCGATAGTGAGATATAATTTCTTGAAAAATTTACTATAGAAAGGGCAATTCTCGGCGAGTTTAAAATTTTCGACAGGAAAAAATTATTGTTTGACAAATTCACTATAGAAAAGGCAATCCGCGGCGTATTTAAAATTTGCGACACTAAAAAAATATTTTTTGACAAATTCACTATAGAAAAGGCAATCCTCGGCGTATTTAAAATTTGCGACAGTAAAAAATATTATTTTGACAAATTCTCTATAGAAAAGGCAATCCTCGGCGTATTTAAACTTTGCGACAGTAAAAAATTATTTTTTGAAAAATTTACTATAGAAAAGGCAATCCTCGGCGTATTTAAAATTTGCGACAGCAAAAAATAATTTTTTGAAAAGTTCACTATAGAAAAGGCAATCCTCTGTATATTAAAAATTTGCGACCGTAAAAAATAATTTTTTGAGAAATTTACTATAGAAAAACGCAATCCTCCGCGTATTTAAAATTTGCGACAGAAAAAAATTATTTTTTTGAAAAATTTACTATAGAAAAGGCAATCCTCGGCGTAGTTAAAATTTGCGACAGGAAAAAATAATTTTTTGAAAAATTCACTATAGTAAATTAAATCCTCGGTACATTTAAAATTTGCGACAGTAAAAAATTATTTTTTGACAAATTCACTATAGAAAGGCAATCCTTGGCGTATTTAAAATTTGCGACAATAAAAAATATTATTTTGACAAATTCACTATAGAAAAGGCAATCCTCGGCGTATTTAAAATTTGCGACAGTAAAAAATTATTTTTTGAAAAATTTACTATAGAAAAGGCAATCCTGGGCGTATTTAAAATTTGCGACAGCAAAAAATAATTTTTTGAAAAATTCACTATAGAAAAGGCAATCCTCGGTATATTTAAAATTTGCGACAGTAAAAAATTATTTTTTGACAAATTCACTATAGAAAAGGCAATCCTCGGCGCATTTAAAATTTGCGACAGTAAAAAATATTATTTTGACCAATTCGCTATAGAAAAGGCAATGCTCGGCGTATTTAAAATTTGCGACAGTAAAAAATTATTTTTTGAAAAATTTACTATAGAAAAGGCAATACTCGCCGTCTTTAAAATTTTCGACAGCAAAAATTAATTTTTTGAAAAATTCACTATTGAAAATTAAATCCTTGGTATATTTAAAATTTGCGACAGTAAAAAATTATTTTTTGAAAAATTCACTATAGAAAAGGCAATCCTCGGCGTATTTAAAATTTGCGACAGTAAAAAATTATTTTTTGAAAAATTTACTATAGAAAAGGCAATCCTCTGCGTATTTAAAATTTGCGACAGTAAAAAATTATTTTTTGAAAAATTTACTATAGAAAAGGCAGTCCTCGGCGTATTTAAAATTTGCGACAGCAAAAAATAATTTTTTGAAAAATTCACTATAGACAATTAAATCCTCGGTATATTTAAAATTTGCTACAGTAAAAAATTATTTTTTGACAAATTCACTATAGAAAAGGGAATCCTCGGCGTATTTAAAATTTGCGACAGTAAAAAATATTATTTTGACAAATTCACTATAGAAAAGGCAATCCTCGGCGTATTTAAAATTTGTGACATTAAAAAATTATTTTTTGAAAAATTTACTATAGAAAAGGCAATCCTCGGCGTATTAGAAATATGCGACAGTAAAAAAATATTTTTTGACAAATTCACCATAGGAAAGGTAATCCTCGGCGTATTTAAAATTTGTGACAGTAAAAAATAATTTTTTTGAAAATTTACTATAGAAAAGGCAAGCCTCGGTATATTTAAAATTTGCCACAGTAAAAATTTATTTTTTGACAAATTCACTATAGAAAAGGCAATCCTCGGCGTATTTAAAATTTGCGACCGTAAAAAATTATTTTTTGAAAAATTTACTATAGAAAAGGCAATCCTCGGCTTATTTAAAATTTGCGACAGTAAAAAATTATTTTTTGAAAAATTTACTATAGAAAAGGCAATCCTCGGCGTATTTAAAATTTGCGACAGCAAAAAATAATTTTTTGAATAATTCACTATAGAAAATTAAATTCTTGGTATATTTAAAATTTGCTACAAAAAATTATTTTTTGACAAATTCGCTATAGAAAAGGCAACCCTTTGTATATTTAAAATTTGCGACAGTAAAAAATTATTTTTTGACAAATTCACTATAGAAAAGGCAATCCGCGGCATATTTAAAATTTGCGACAGTAAAAAATATTATTTTGACAAATTCACTATCGAAAAGGCAATCCTAGGCGTATTTAAAATTTGCGACAGTAAAAAATTATTTTTTGAAAAATTTACTATAGAAAAGGCAATACTCTGCGTATTTAAAATTAGCGATAGTGAGATATAATTTTTTGAAAAATTTACTATAGAAAGGGCAATTCCCGGCGAGTTTAAAATTTTCGACAGGAACAAATTATTGTTTGACAAATTCACTATAGAAAAGGCAATCCGCGGCGTATTTAAAATTTGCGACACTAAAAAAATATTTTTTGACAAATTCACTATAGAAAAGGCAATCCTCGGCGTATTTAAAATTTGCGACAGTAAAAAATATTATTTTGACAAATTCTCTAAAGAAAAGGCAATCCTCGGCGTATTTAAACTTTGCGACAGTAAAAAATTATTTTTTGAAAAATTTACTATAGAAAAGGCAATCCTCGTCGTATTTAAAATTTGCGACAGCAAAAAATAATTTTTTGAAAAATTCACTATAGAAAAGGCAATCCTCGGTATATTTAAAATTTGCGTCGGTAAAAAATTATTTTTTGACAAATTCACTATAGAAAAGGCAATCCTCGGCGCATTTAAAATTTGCGACAGTAAAAAATATTATTTTGACCAATTCGCTATAGAAAAGGCAATGCTCGGCGTATTTAAAATTTGCGACAGTAAAAAATTATTTTTTGAAAAATTTACTATAGAAAAGGCAATACTCGCCGTCTTTAAAATTTTCGACAGCAAAAATTAATTTTTTGAAAAATTCACTATTGAAAATTAAATCCTTGGTATATTTAAAATTTGCGACAGTAAAAAATTATTTTTTGAAAAATTCACTATAGAAAAGGCAATCCTCGGCGTATTTAAAATTTGCGACAGTAAAAAATTATTTTTTGAAAAATTTACTATAGAAAAGGCAATCCTCTGCGTATTTAAAATTTGCGACAGTAAAAAATTATTTTTTGAAAAATTTACTATAGAAAAGGCAATCCTCGGCGTATTTAAAATTTGCGACAGCAAAAAATAATTTTTTGAAAAATTCACTATAGAAAATTAAATCCTCGGTATATTTAAAATTTGCTACAGTAAAAAATTATTTTTTGACAAATTCACTATAGAAAAGGCAATCCTCGGCGTATTTAAAATTTGCGACAGTAAAAAATATTATTTTGACAAATTCACAATAGAAAAGGCAATCCTCGGCGTATTTAAAATTTGTGACATTAAAAAATTATTTTTTGAAAAATTTACTATAGAAAAGGCAATCCTCGGCGTATTAGAAATATGCGACAGTAAAAAAATAATTTTTTGACAAATTCACCATAGAAAAGGTAATCCTCGGCGTATTTAAAATTTGTGACAGTAAAAAATAATTTTTTTGAAAATTTACTATAGAAAAGGCAAGCCTCGGTATATTTAAAATTTGCCACAGTAAAAATTTATTTTTTGACAAATTCACTATAGAAAAGGCAATCCTCGGCGTATTTAAAATTTGCGACCGTAAAAAATAATTTTTTGAAAAATTTACTATAGAAAAGGCAATCCTCGGCTTATTTAAAATTTGCGACAGTAAAAAATTATTTTTTGAAAAATTTACTATAGAAAAGGCAATCCTCGGCGTATTTAAAATTTGCGACAGCAAAAAATAATTTTTTGAATAATTCACTATAGAAAATTAAATTCTTGGTATATTTAAAATTTGCTACAAAAAATTATTTTTTGACAAATTCGCTATAGAAAAGGCAACCCTCTGTATATTTAAAATTTGCGACAGTAAAAAAATTATTTTTTGACAAATTCACTATAGAAAAGGCAATCCGCGGCATATTTAAAATTTGCGACAGTAAAAAATATCATTTTGACAAATTCACTATCGAAAAGGCAATCCTAGGCGTATTTAAAATTTGCGACAGTAAAAAATTATTTTTTGAAAAATTTACTATAGAAAAGGCAATACTCTGCGTATTTAAAATTAGCGATAGTGAGATATAATTTTTTGAAAAATTTACTATAGAAAGGGCAATTCCCGGCGAGTTTAAAATTTTCGACAGGAACAAATTATTGTTTGACAAATTCACTATAGAAAAGGCAATCCGCGGCGTATTTAAAATTTGCGACACTAAAAAAATATTTTTTGACAAATTCACTATAGAAAAGGCAATCCTCGGCGTATTTAAAATTTGCGACAGTAAAAAATATTATTTTGACAAATTCTCTATAGAAAAGGCAATCCTCGGCGTATTTAAACTTTGCGACAGTAAAAAATTATTTTTTGAAAAATTTACTATAGAAAAGGCAATCCTCGGCGTATTTAAAATTTGCGACAGCAAAAAATAATTTTTTGAAAAATTCACTATAGAAAAGGCAATCCTCGGTATATTTAAAATTTGCGACAGTAAAAAATTATTTTTTGACAAATTCACTATAGAAAAGGCAATCCTCGGCGCATTTAAAATTTGCGACAGTAAAAAATATTATTTTGACCAATTCGCTATAGAAAAGGCAATGCTCGGCGTATTTAAAATTTGCGACAGTAAAAAATTATTTTTTGAAAAATTTACTATAGAAAAGGCAATACTCGCCGTCTTTAAAATTTTCGACAGCAAAAATTAATTTTTTGAAAAATTCACTATTGAAAATTAAATCCTTGGTATATTTAAAATTTGCGACAGTAAAAAATTATTTTTTGAAAAATTCACTATAGAAAAGGCAATCCTCGGCGTATTTAAAATTTGCGACAGTAAAAAATTATTTTTTGAAAAATTTACTATAGAAAAGGCAATCCTCTGCGTATTTAAAATTTGCGACAGTAACAAATTATTTTTTGAAAAATTTACTATAGAAAAGGCAATCCTCGGCGTATTTAAAATTTGCGACAGCAAAAAATAATTTTTTGAAAAATTCACTATAGAAAATTAAATCCTCGGTATATTTAAAATTTGCTACAGTAAAAAATTATTTTTTGACAAATTCACTATAGAAAAGGCAATCCTCGGCGTATTTAAAATTTGCGACAGTAAAAAATATTATTTTGACAAATTCACAATAGAAAAGGCAATCCTCGGCGTATTTAAAATTTGTGACATTAAAAAATTATTTTTTGAAAAATTTACTATAGAAAAGGCAATCCTCGGCGTATTAGAAATATGCGACAGTAAAAAAATAATTTTTTGACAAATTCACCATAGAAAAGGTAATCCTCGGCGTATTTAAAATTGGTGACAGTAAAAAATAATTTTTTTGAAAATTTACTATAGAAAAGGCAAGCCTCGGTATATTTAAAATTTGCCACAGTAAAAATTTATTTTTTGACAAATTCACTATAGAAAAGGCAATCCTCGGCGTATTTAAAATTTGCGACCGTAAAAAATAATTTTTTGAAAAATTTACTATAGAAAAGGCAATCCTCGGCTTATTTAAAATTTGCGACAGTAAAAAATTATTTTTTGAAAAATTTACTATAGAAAAGGCAATCCTCGGCGTATTTAAAATTTGCGACAGCAAAAAATAATTTTTTGAATAATTCACTATAGAAAATTCAATTCTTGGTATATTTAAAATTTGCTACAAAAAATTATTTTTTGACAAATTCGCTATAGAAAACGCAACCCTCTGTATATTTAAAATTTGCGACAGTAAAAAAATTATTTTTTGACAAATTCACTATAGAAAAGGCAATCCGCGGCATATTTAAAATTTGCGACAGTAAAAAATATCATTTTGACAAATTCACTATCGAAAAGGCAATCCTAGGCGTATTTTAAATTTGCGACAGTAAAAAATTATTTTTTGAAAAATTTACTATAGAAAAAGGCAATACTCTGCGTATTTAAAATTAGCGATAGTGAGATATAATTTTTTGAAAAATTTACTATAGAAAGGGCAATTCTCGGCGAGTTTAAAATTTTCGACAGGAAAAAATTATTGTTTGACAAATTCACTATAGAAAAGGCAATCCGCGGCGTATTTAAAATTTGCGACACTAAAAAAATATTTTTTGACAAATTCACTATAGAAAAGGCAATCCTCGGCGTATTTAAAATTTGCGACAGTAAAAAATATTATTTTGACAAATTCTCTATAGAAAAGGCAATCCTCGGCGTATTTAAACTTTGCGACAGTAAAAAATTATTTTTTGAAAAATTTACTATAGAAAAGGCAATCCTCGGCGTATTTAAAATTTGCGACAGCAAAAAATAATTTTTTGAAAAATTCACTATAGAAAAGGCAATCCTCTGTATATTAAAAATTTGCGACCGTAAAAAAATAATTTTTTGAGAAATTTACTATAGAAAAGGCAATCCTCCGCGTATTTAAAATTTGCGACAGAAAAAAATTATTTTTTTGAAAAATTTACTATAGAAAAGGCAATCCTCGGCGTAGTTAAAATTTTCGACAGCAAAAATTAATTTTTTGAAAAATTCACTATTGAAAATTAAATCCTTGGTATATTTAAAATTTGCGACAGTAAAAAATTATTTTTTGAAAAATTCCACTATAGAAAAGGCAATCCTCGGCGTATTTAAAATTTGCGACAGTAAAAAAATTATTTTTTGAAAAATTTACTATAGAAAAGGCAATCCTCTGCGTATTTAAAATTTGCGACAGTAAAAAATTATTTTTTGAAAAATTTACTATAGAAAAGGCAATCCTCGGCGTATTTAAAATTTGCGACAGCAAAAAATAATTTTTTTGAAAAATTCACTATAGAAAATTAAATCCTCGGTATATTTAAAATTTGCTACGGTAAAAAATTATTTTTTGACAAATTCACTATAGAAAAGGCAATCCTCGGCGTATTTAAAATTTGCGACAGTAAAAAATATTATTTGACAAATTCACTATAGAAAAGGCAATCCTCGGCGTATTTAAAATTTGTGACATTAAAAAATTATTTTTTGAAAAATTTACTTATAGAAAAGGCAATCCTCGGCGTATTAGAAATATGCGACAGTAAAAAAATATTTTTTGACAAATTCACCATAGAAAAGGTAATCCTCGGCGTATTTAAAATTTGTGACAGTAAAAAATAATTTTTTTGAAAATTTACTATAGAAAAGGCAAGCCTCGGTATATTTAAAATTTGCCACAGTAAAAATTTATTTTTTGACAAATTCACTATAGAAAAGGCAATCCTCGGCGTATTTAAAATTTGCGACCGTAAAAAATAATTTTTTGAAAATTTACTATAGAAAAGGCAATACTCGGCTTATTTAAAATTTGCGACAGTAAAAAATTATTTTTTGAAAAATTTACCATAGAAAAGGCAATCCTCGGCGTATTTAAAATTTGCGACAGCAAAAAATAATTTTTTGAATAATTCACTATAGAAAATTAAATTCTTGGTATATTTAAAATTTGCTACAAAAAATTATTTTTTGACAAATTCGCTATAGAAAAGGCAACCCTCTGTATATTTAAAATTTGCGACAGTAAAAAATTATTTTTTGACAAATTCACTATAGAAAAGGCTATCCGCGGCATATTTAAAATTTGCGACAGTAAAAAATATTATTTTGGCAAATTCACTATCGAAAAGGCAATCCTAGGCGTATTTAAAATTTGCGACAGTAAAAAATTAATTTTTGAAAAATTTACTATAGAAAAGGCAATACTCGGCGTATTTAAAATTAGCGATAGTGAGATATAATTTTTTGAAAAATTTTTACTATAGAAAGGGCAATTCTCGGCGAGTTTAAAATTTTCGACAGGAAAAAATTATTGTTTGACAAATTCACTATAGAAAAGGCAATCCGCGGCGTATTTAAAATTTGCGACACTAAAAAAATATTTTTTGACAAATTCACTATAGAAAAGGCAATCCTCGGCGTATTTAAAATTTGCGACAGTAAAAAATATTATTTTGACAAATTCTCTATAGAAAAGGCAATCCTCGGCGTAGTTAAACTTTGCGACAGTAAAAAATTATTTTTTGAAAAATTACTATAGAAAAGGCAATCCTCGGCGTATTTAAAATTTGCGACAGCAAAAAATAATTTTTTGAAAAATTCACTATAGAAAAGGCAATCCTCTGTATATTAAAAATTTGCGACCGTAAAAAATAATTTTTTGAGAAATTTACTATAGAAAAGGCAATCCTCCGCGTATTTAAAATTTGCGACAGAAAAAAATTATTTTTTTGAAAAATTTACTATAGAAAAGGCAATCCTCGGCGTAGTTAAAATTTGCGACAGGAAAAAATAATTGTTTGAAAAATTCACTATAGAAAATTAAATCCCCGGTACATTTAAAATTTGCGACAGTAAAAAATTATTTTTTGACAAATTCACTATAGAAAAGGCAATCCTTGGCGTATTTAAAATTTGCGACAATAAAAAATATTATTTTGACAAATTCACTATAGAAAAGGCAATCCTCGGCGTATTTAAAATTTGCGACAGTAAAAAATTATTTTTTGAAAAATTTGCTATAGAAAAGGCAATCCTGGGCGTATTTAAAATTAGCGATAGTGAGATATAATTTCTTGAAAAATTTACTATAGAAAGGGCAATTCTCGGCGAGTTTAAAATTTTCGACAGGAAAAAATTATTGTTTGACAAATTCACTATAGAAAAGGCAATCCGCGACGTATTTAAAATTTGCGACAGCAAAAAATTATTTTTTGAAAAATTCACTATAGAAAAGGCAATCCGCGGCATATTTAAAATTTGCGACAGTAAAAAATATTATTTTGACAAATTCACTATAGAAAAGGCAATCCTAGGCGTATTTAAAATTTGCGACAGTAAAAAATTATTTTTTGAAAAATTTACTATAGAAAAGGCAATACTCGGCGTATTTAAAATTAGCGATAGTGAGATATAATTTCTTGAAAAATTTACTATAGAAAGGGCAATTCTCGGCGAGTTTAAAATTTTCGACAGGAAAAAATTATTGTTTGACAAATTCACTATAGAAAAGGCAATCCGCGGCGTATTTAAAATTTGCGACACTAAAAAAATATTTTTTGACAAATTCACTATAGAAAAGGCAATCCTCGGCGTATTTAAAATTTGCGACAGTAAAAAATATTATTTTGACAAATTCTCTATAGAAAAGGCAATCCTCGGCGTATTTAAACTTTGCGACAGTAAAAAATTATTTTTTGAAAAATTTACTATAGAAAAGGCAATCCTCGGCGTATTTAAAATTTGCGACAGCAAAAAATAATTTTTTGAAAAATTCACTATAGAAAAGGCAATCCTCTGTATATTAAAAATTTGCGACCGTAAAAAATAATTTTTTGAGAAATTTACTATAGAAAACGCAATCCTCCGCGTATTTAAAATTTGCGACAGAAAAAAATTATTTTTTTGAAAAATTTACTATAGAAAAGGCAATCCTCGGCGTAGTTAAAATTTGCGACAGGAAAAAATAATTTTTTGAAAAATTCACTATAGTAAATTAAATCCTCGGTACATTTAAAATTTGCGACAGTAAAAAATTATTTTTTGACAAATTCACTATAGAAAGGCAATCCTTGGCGTATTTAAAATTTGCGACAATAAAAAATATTATTTTGACAAATTCACTATAGAAAAGGCAATCCTCGGCGTATTTAAAATTTGCGACAGTAAAAAATTATTTTTTGAAAAATTTACTATAGAAAAGGCAATCCTGGGCGTATTTAAAATTTGCGACAGCAAAAAATTATTTTTTGAAAAATTCACTATAGAAAAGGCAATCCGCGGCATATTTAAAATTTGCGACAGTAAAAAATATTATTTTGACAAATTCACTATAGAAAAGGCAATCCTAGGCGTATTTAAAATTTGCGACAGTAAAAAATTATTTTTTGAAAAATTTACTATAGAAAAGGCAATACTCGGCGTATTTAAAATTAGCGATAGTGAGATATAATTTCTTGAAAAATTTACTATAGAAAGGGCAATTCTCGGCGAGTTTAAAATTTTCGACAGGAAAAAATTATTGTTTGACAAATTCACTATAGAAAAGGCAATCCGCGGCGTATTTAAAATTTGCGACACTAAAAAAATATTTTTTGACAAATTCACTATAGAAAAGGCAATCCTCGGCGTATTTAAAATTTGCGACAGTAAAAAATATTATTTTGACAAATTCTCTATAGAAAAGGCAAGCCTCGGCGTATTTAAACTTTGCGACAGTAAAAAATTATTTTTTGAAAAATTTACTATAGAAAAGGCAATCCTCGGCGTATTTAAAATTTGCGACAGCAAAAAATAATTTTTTGAAAAATGCACTATAGAAAAGGCAATCCTCTGTATATTAAAAATTTGCGACCGTAAAAAATAATTTTTTGAGAAATTTACTATAGAAAACGCAATCCTCCGCGTATTTAAAATTTGCGACAGAAAAAAAATATTTTTTTGAAAAATTTACTATAGAAAAGGCAATCCTCGGCGTAGTTAAAATTTGCGACAGGAAAAAATAATTTTTTGAAAAATTCACTATAGTAAATTAAATCCTCGGTACATTTAAAATTTGCGACAGTAAAAAATTATTTTTTGACAAATTCACTATAGAAAGGCAATCCTTGGCGTATTTAAAATTTGCGACAATAAAAAATATTATGTTGACAAATTCACTATAGAATATTCAAACCTCGGTATATTTAAAATTTGCGACAGTAAAAAATTATTTTTTGACAAATTCACTATAGAAAAGGCAATCCTCGGCGCATTTAAAATTTGCGACAGTAAAAAATATTATTTTGACCAATTCGCTAGAGAAAAGGCAATGCTCGGCGTATTTAAAATTTGCGACAGTAAAAAATTATTTTTTGAAAAATTTACTATAGAAAAGGCAATACTCGCCGTCTTTAAAATTTTCGACAGCAAAAATTAATTTTTTGAAAAATTCACTATTGAAAATTAAATCCTTGGTATATTTAAAATTTGCGACAGTAAAAAATTATTTTTTGAAAAATTCACTATAGAAAAGGCAATCCTCGGCGTATTTAAAATTTGAGACAGTAAAAAATTATTTTTTGAAAAATTGACTATAGAAAAGGCAATCCTCTGCGTATTTAAAATTTGCGACAGTAAAAAATTATTTTTTGAAAAATTTACTATAGAAAAGGCAATCCTCGGCGTATTTAAAATTTGCGACAGCAAAAAATAATTTTTTGAAAAATTCACTATAGAAAATTAAATCCTCGGTATATTTAAAATTTGCTACAGCAAAAAATTATTTTTTGACAAATTCACTATAGAAAAGGCAATCCTCGGCGTATTTAAAATTTGCGACAGTAAAAAATATTATTTTGACAAATTCACTATAGAAAAGGCAATCCTCGGCGTATTTAAAATTTGTGACATTAAAAAATTATTTTTTGAAAAATTTACTATAGAAAAGGCAATCCTCGGCGTATTAGAAATATGCGACAGTAAAAAAATATTTTTTGACAAATTCACCATAGAAAAGGTAATCCTCGGCGTATTTAAAATTTGTGACAGTAAAAAATAATTTTTTTGAAAATTTACTATAGAAAAGGCAAGCCTCGGTATATTTAAAATTTGCCACAGTAAAAATTTATTTTTTGACAAATTCACTATAGAAAAGGCAATCCTCGGCGTATTTAAAATTTGCGACCGTAAAAAATAATTTTTTGAAAAATTTACTATAGAAAAGGCAATCCTCGGCTTATTTAAAATTTGCGACAGTAAAAAATTATTTTTTGAAAAATTTACTATAGAAAAGGCAATCCTCGGCGTATTTAAAATTTGCGACAGCAAAAAATAATTTTTTGAATAATTCACTATAGAAAATTCAATTCTTGGTATATTTAAAATTTGCTACAAAAAATTATTTTTTGACAAATTCGCTATAGAAAAGGCAACCCTCTGTATATTTAAAATTTGCGACAGTAAAAAATTATTTTTTGACAAATTCACTATAGAAAAGGCAATCCGCGGCATATTTAAAATTTGCGACAGTAAAAAATATCATTTTGACAAATTCACTATCGAAAAGGCAATCCTAGGCGTATTTAAAATTTGCGACAGTAAAAAATTATTTTTTGAAAAATTTACTATAGAAAAGGCAATACTCTGCGTATTTAAAATTAGCGATAGTGAGATATAATTTTTTGAAAAATTTACTATAGAAAGGGCAATTCTCGGCGAGTTTAAAATTTTCGACAGGAAAAAATTATTGTTTGACAAATTCACTATAGAAAAGGCAATCCGCGGCGTATTTAAAATTTGCGACACTAAAAAAATATTTTTTGACAAATTCACTATAGAAAAGGCAATCCTCGGCGTATTTAAAATTTGCGACAGTAAAAAATATTATTTTGACAAATTCTCTATAGAAAAGGCAATCCTCGGCGTATTTAAACTTTGCGACAGTAAAAAATTATTTTTTGAAAAATTTACTATAGAAAAGGCAATCCTCGGCGTATTTAAAATTTGCGACAGCAAAAAATAATTTTTTGAAAAATTCACTATAGAAAAGGCAATCCTCTGTATATTAAAAATTTGCGACCGTAAAAAATAATTTTTTGAGAAATTTACTATAGAAAAGGCAATCCTCCGCGTATTTAAAATTTGCGACAGAAAAAAATTATTTTTTTGAAAAATTTACTATAGAAAAGGCAATCCTCGGCGTAGTTAAAATTTGCGACAGGAAAAAATAATTTTTTGAAAAATTCACTATAGAAAATTAAATCCTCGGTACATTTAAAATTTGCGACAGTAAAAAATTATTTTTTGACAAATTCACTATAGAAAAGGCAATCCTTGGCGTATTTAAAATTTGCGACAATAAAAAATATTATTTTGACAAATTCACTATAGAAAAGGCAATCCTCGGCGTATTTAAAATTTGCGACAGTAAAAAATTATTTTTTGAAAAATTTACTATAGAAAAGGCAATCCTGGGCGTATTTAAAATTTGCGACAGCAAAAAATTATTTTTTGAAAAATTCACTATAGAAAAGGCAATCCGCGGCATATTTAAAATTTGCGACAGTAAAAAATATTATTTTGACAAATTCACTATAGAAAAGGCAATCCTAGGCGTACTTAAAATTTGCGACAGTAAAAAATTATTTTTTGAAAAATTTACTATAGAAAAGGCAATACTCGGCGTATTTAAAATTAGCGATAGTGAGATATAATTTCTTGAAAAATTTACTATAGAAAGGGCAATTCTCGGCGAGTTTAAAATTTTCGACAGGAAAAAATTATTGTTTGACAAATTCACTATAGAAAAGGCAATCCGCGGCGTATTTAAAATTTGCGACACTAAAAAAATATTTTTTGACAAATTCACTATAGAAAAGGCAATCCTCGGCGTATTTAAAATTTGCGACAGTAAAAAATATTATTTTGACAAATTCTCTATAGAAAAGGCAATCCTCGGCGTATTTAAACTTTGCGACAGTAAAAAATTATTTTTTGAAAAATTTACTATAGAAAAGGCAATCCTCGGCGTATTTAAAATTTGCGACAGCAAAAAATAATTTTTTGAAAAGTTCACTATAGAAAAGGCAATCCTCTGTATATTAAAAATTTGCGACCGTAAAAAATAATTTTTTGAGAAATTTACTATAGAAAACGCAATCCTCCGCGTATTTAAAATTTGCGACAGAAAAAAATTATTTTTTTGAAAAATTTACTATAGAAAAGGCAATCCTCGGCGTAGTTAAAATTTGCGACAGGAAAAAATAATTTTTTGAAAAATTCACTATAGTAAATTAAATCCTCGGTACATTTAAAATTTGCGACAGTAAAAAATTATTTTTTGACAAATTCACTATAGAAAGGCAATCCTTGGCGTATTTAAAATTTGCGACAATAAAAAATATTATTTTGACAAATTCACTATAGAAAAGGCAATCCTCGGCGTATTTAAAATTTGCGACAGTAAAAAATTATTTTTTGAAAAATTTACTATAGAAAAGGCAATCCTGGGCGTATTTAAAATTTGCGACAGCAAAAAATAATTTTTTGAAAAATTCACTATAGAAAAGGCAATCCTCGGTATATTTAAAATTTGCGACAGTAAAAAATTATTTTTTGACAAATTCACTATAGAAAAGGCAATCCTCGGCGCATTTAAAATTTGCGACAGTAAAAAATATTATTTTGACCAATTCGCTATAGAAAAGGCAATGCTCGGCGTATTTAAAATTTGCGACAGTAAAAAATTATTTTTTGAAAAATTTACTATAGAAAAGGCAATACTCGCCGTCTTTAAAATTTTCGACAGCAAAAATTAATTTTTTGAAAAATTCACTATTGAAAATTAAATCCTTGGTATATTTAAAATTTGCGACAGTAAAAAATTATTTTTTGAAAAATTCACTATAGAAAAGGCAATCCTCGGCGTATTTAAAATTTGCGACAGTAAAAAATTATTTTTTGAAAAATTTACTATAGAAAAGGCAATCCTCTGCGTATTTAAAATTTGCGACAGTAAAAAATTATTTTTTGAAAAATTTACTATAGAAAAGGCAGTCCTCGGCGTATTTAAAATTTGCGACAGCAAAAAATAATTTTTTGAAAAATTCACTATAGACAATTAAATCCTCGGTATATTTAAAATTTGCTACAGTAAAAAATTATTTTTTGACAAATTCACTATAGAAAAGGGAATCCTCGGCGTATTTAAAATTTGCGACAGTAAAAAATATTATTTTGACAAATTCACTATAGAAAAGGCAATCCTCGGCGTATTTAAAATTTGTGACATTAAAAAATTATTTTTTGAAAAATTTACTATAGAAAAGGCAATCCTCGGCGTATTAGAAATATGCGACAGTAAAAAAATATTTTTTGACAAATTCACCATAGAAAAGGTAATCCTCGGCGTATTTAAAATTTGTGACAGTAAAAAATAATTTTTTTGAAAATTTACTATAGAAAAGGCAAGCCTCGGTATATTTAAAATTTGCCACAGTAAAAATTTATTTTTTGACAAATTCACTATAGAAAAGGCAATCCTCGGCGTATTTAAAATTTGCGACCGTAAAAAATTATTTTTTGAAAAATTTACTATAGAAAAGGCAATCCTCGGCTTATTTAAAATTTGCGACAGTAAAAAATTATTTTTTGAAAAATTTACTATAGAAAAGGCAATCCTCGGCGTATTTAAAATTTGCGACAGCAAAAAATAATTTTTTGAATAATTCACTATAGAAAATTAAATTCTTGGTATATTTAAAATTTGCTACAAAAAATTATTTTTTGACAAATTCGCTATAGAAAAGGCAACCCTTTGTATATTTAAAATTTGCGACAGTAAAAAATTATTTTTTGACAAATTCACTATAGAAAAGGCAATCCGCGGCATATTTAAAATTTGCGACAGTAAAAAATATTATTTTGACAAATTCACTATCGAAAAGGCAATCCTAGGCGTATTTAAAATTTGCGACAGTAAAAAATTATTTTTTGAAAAATTTACTATAGAAAAGGCAATACTCTGCGTATTTAAAATTAGCGATAGTGAGATATAATTTTTTGAAAAATTTACTATAGAAAGGGCAATTCCCGGCGAGTTTAAAATTTTCGACAGGAACAAATTATTGTTTGACAAATTCACTATAGAAAAGGCAATCCGCGGCGTATTTAAAATTTGCGACACTAAAAAAATATTTTTTGACAAATTCACTATAGAAAAGGCAATCCTCGGCGTATTTAAAATTTGCGACAGTAAAAAATATTATTTTGACAAATTCTCTAAAGAAAAGGCAATCCTCGGCGTATTTAAACTTTGCGACAGTAAAAAATTATTTTTTGAAAAATTTACTATAGAAAAGGCAATCCTCGGCGTATTTAAAATTTGCGACAGCAAAAAATAATTTTTTGAAAAATTCACTATAGAAAAGGCAATCCTCGGTATATTTAAAATTTGCGACAGTAAAAAATTATTTTTTGACAAATTCACTATAGAAAAGGCAATCCTCGGCGCATTTAAAATTTGCGACAGTAAAAAATATTATTTTGACCAATTCGCTATAGAAAAGGCAATGCTCGGCGTATTTAAAATTTGCGACAGTAAAAAATTATTTTTTGAAAAATTTACTATAGAAAAGGCAATACTCGCCGTCTTTAAAATTTTCGACAGCAAAAATTAATTTTTTGAAAAATTCACTATTGAAAATTAAATCCTTGGTATATTTAAAATTTGCGACAGTAAAAAATTATTTTTTGAAAAATTCACTATAGAAAAGGCAATCCTCGGCGTATTTAAAATTTGCGACAGTAAAAAATTATTTTTTGAAAAATTTACTATAGAAAAGGCAATCCTCTGCGTATTTAAAATTTGCGACAGTAAAAAATTATTTTTTGAAAAATTTACTATAGAAAAGGCAATCCTCGGCGTATTTAAAATTTGCGACAGCAAAAAATAATTTTTTGAAAAATTCACTATAGAAAATTAAATCCTCGGTATATTTAAAATTTGCTACAGTAAAAAATTATTTTTTGACAAATTCACTATAGAAAAGGCAATCCTCGGCGTATTTAAAATTTGCGACAGTAAAAAACATTATTTTGACAAATTCACAATAGAAAAGGCAATCCTCGGCGTATTTAAAATTTGTGACATTAAAAAATTATTTTTTGAAAAATTTACTATAGAAAAGGCAATCCTCGGCGTATTAGAAATACGCGACAGTAAAAAAATAATTTTTTGACAAATTCACCATAGAAAAGGTAATCCTCGGCGTATTTAAAATTTGTGACAGTAAAAAATATTTTTTTTGAAAATTTACTATAGAAAAGGCAAGCCTCGGTATATTTAAAATTTGCCACAGTAAAAATTTATTTTTTGACAAATTCACTATAGAAAAGGCAATCCTCGGCGTATTTAAAATTTGCGACCGTAAAAAATAATTTTTTGAAAAATTTACTATAGAAAAGGCAATCCTCGGCTTATTTAAAATTTGCGACAGTAAAAAATTATTTTTTGAAAAATTTACTATAGAAAAGGCAATCCTCGGCGTATTTAAAATTTGCGACAGCAAAAAATAATTTTTTGAATAATTCACTATAGAAAATTAAATTCTTGGTATATTTAAAATTTGCTACAAAAAATTATTTTTTGACAAATTCGCTATAGAAAAGGCAACCCTCTGTATATTTAAAATTTGCGACAGTAAAAAATTATTTTTTGACAAATTCACTATAGAAAAGGCAATCCGCGGCATATTTAAAATTTGCGACAGTAAAAAATATCATTTTGACAAATTCACTATCGAAAAGGCAATCCTAGGCGTATTTAAAATTTGCGACAGTAAAAAATTATTTTTTGAAAAATTTACTATAGAAAAGGCAATACTCTGCGTATTTAAAATTAGCGATAGTGAGATATAATTTTTTGAAAAATTTACTATAGAAAGGGCAATTCTCGGCGAGTTTAAAATTTTCGACAGGAAAAAATTATTGTTTGACAAATTCACTATAGAAAAGGCAATCCGCGGCGTATTTAAAATTTGCGACACTAAAAAAATATTTTTTGACAAATTCACTATAGAAAAGGCAATCCGCGGCGTATTTAAAATTTGCGACAGTAAAAAATATTATTTTGACAAATTCTCTATAGAAAAGGCAATCCTCGGCGTATTTAAACTTTGCGACAGTAAAAAATTATTTTTTGAAAAATTTACTATAGAAAAGGCAATCCTCGGCGTATTTAAAATTTGCGACAGCAAAAAATAATTTTTTGAAAAATTCACTATAGAAAAGGCAATCCTCGGTATATTTAAAATTTGCGACAGTAAAAAATTATTTTTTGACAAATTCACTATAGAAAAAGGCAATCCTCGGCGCATTTAAAATTTGCGACAGTAAAAAATATTATTTTGACCAATTCGCTATAGAAAAGGCAATGCTCGGCGTATTTAAAATTTGCGACAGTAAAAAATTATTTTTTGAAAAATTTACTATAGAAAAGGCAATACTCGCCGTCTTTAAAATTTTCCACAGCAAAAATTAATTTTTTGAAAAATTCACTATTGAAAATTAAATCCTTGGTATATTTAAAATTTGCGACAGTAAAAAATTATTTTTTGAAAAATTCACTATAGAAAAGGCAATCCTCGGCGTATTTAAAATTTGCGACAGTAAAAAATTATTTTTTGAAAAATTTACTATAGAAAAGGCAATCCTCTGCGTATTTAAAATTTGCGACAGTAACAAATTATTTTTTGAAAAATTTACTATAGAAAAGGCAATCCTCGGCGTATTTAAAATTTGCGACAGCAAAAAATAATTTTTTGAAAAATTCACTATAGAAAATTAAATCCTCGGTATATTTAAAATTTGCTACAGTAAAAAATTATTTTTTGACAAATTCACTATAGAAAAGGCAATCCTCGGCGTATTTAAAATTTGCGACAGTAAAAAATATTATTTTGACAAATTCACAATAGAAAAGGCAATCCTCGGCGTATTTAAAATTTGTGACATTAAAAAATTATTTTTTGAAAAATTTACTATAGAAAAGGCAATCCTCGGCGTATTAGAAATATGCGACAGTAAAAAAATAATTTTTTGACAAATTCACCATAGAAAAGGTAATCCTCGGTCGTATTTAAAATTTGTGACAGTAAAAAATAATTTTTTTGAAATTTACTATAGAAAAGGCAAGCCTCGGTATATTTAAAATTTGCCACAGTAAAAATTTATTTTTTGACAAATTCACTATAGAAAAGGCAATCCTCGGCGTATTTAAAATTTGCGACCGTAAAAAATAATTTTTTTGAAAAATTTACTATAGAAAAGGCAATCCTCGGCTTATTTAAAATTTGCGACAGTAAAAAATTATTTTTTGAAAAATTTACTATAGAAAAGGCAATCCTCGGCGTATTTAAAATTTGCGACAGCAAAAAATAATTTTTTGAATAATTCACTATAGAAAATTCAATTCTTGGTATATTTAAAATTTGCTACAAAAAATTATTTTTTGACAAATTCGCTATAGAAAAGGCAACCCTCTGTATATTTAAAATTTGCGACAGTAAAAAATTATTTTTTGACAAATTCACTATAGAAAAGGCAATCCGCGGCATATTTAAAATTTGCGACAGTAAAAAATATCATTTTGACAAATTCACTATCGAAAAGGCAATCCTAGGCGTATTTAAAATTTGCGACAGTAAAAAATTATTTTTTGAAAAATTTACTATAGAAAAGGCAATACTCTGCGTATTTAAAATTAGCGATAGTGAGATATAATTTTTTGAAAAATTTACTATAGAAAGGGCAATTCTCGGCGAGTTAAAATTTTCGACAGGAAAAAATTATTGTTTGACAAATTCACTATAGAAAAGGCAATCCGCGGCGTATTTAAAATTTGCGACACTAAAAAAATATTTTTTGACAAATTCACTATAGAAAAGGCAATCCTCGGCGTATTTAAAATTTGCGACAGTAAAAAATATTATTTTGACAAATTCTCTATAGAAAAGGCAATCCTCGGCGTATTTTAAACTTTGCGACAGTAAAAAATTATTTTTTGAAAAATTTACTATAGAAAAGGCAATCCTCGGCGTATTTAAAATTTGCGACAGCAAAAAATAATTTTTTGAAAAATTCACTATAGAAAAGGCAATCCTCTGTATATTAAAAATTTGCGACCGTTAAAAAATAATTTTTTGAGAAATTTACTATAGAAAAGGCAATCCTCCGCGTATTTAAAATTTGCGACAGAAAAAAATTATTTTTTTGAAAAATTTGCTATAGAAAAGGCAATCCTCGGCGTAGTTAAAATTTGCGACAGGAAAAAATAATTTTTTGAAAAATTCACTATAGAAAATTAAATCCTCGGTACATTTAAAATTTGCGACAGTAAAAAATTATTTTTTGACAAATTCACTATAGAAAAGGCAATCCTTGGCGTATTTAAAATTTGCGACAATAAAAAATATTATTTTGACAAATTCACTATAGAAAAGGCAATCCTCGGCGTATTTAAAATTTGCGAGAGTAAAAAATTATTTTTTGAAAAATTTACTATAGAAAAGGCAATCCTGGGCGTATTTAAAATTTGCGACAGCAAAAAATTATTTTTTGAAAAATTCACTATAGAAAAGGCAATCCGCGGCATATTTAAAATTTGCGACAGTAAAAAATATTATTTTGACAAATTCACTATAGAAAAGGCAATCCTAGGCGTACTTAAAATTTGCGACAGTAAAAAATTATTTTTTGAAAAATTTACTATAGAAAAGGCAATACTCGGCGTATTTAAAATTAGCGATAGTGAGATATAATTCTTGAAAAATTTACTATAGAAAGGGCAATTCTCGGCGAGTTTAAAATTTTCGACAGGAAAAAATTATTGTTTGACAAATTCACTATAGAAAAGGCAATCCGCGGCGTATTTAAAATTTGCGACACTAAAAAAATATTTTTTGACAAATTCACTATAGAAAAGGCAATCCTCGGCGTATTTAAAATTTGCGACAGTAAAAAATATTATTTTGACAAATTCTCTATAGAAAAGGCAATCCTCGGCGTATTTAAACTTTGCGACAGTAAAAAATTATTTTTTGAAAAATTTACTATAGAAAAGGCAATCCTCGGCGTATTTAAAATTTGCGACAGCAAAAAATAATTTTTTGAAAAGTTCACTATAGAAAAGGCAATCCTCTGTATATTAAAAATTTGCGACCGTAAAAAATAATTTTTTGAGAAATTTACTATAGAAAACGCAATCCTCCGCGTATTTAAAATTTGCGACAGAAAAAAATTATTTTTTTGAAAAATTTACTATAGAAAAGGCAATCCTCGGCGTAGTTAAAATTTGCGACAGGAAAAAATAATTTTTTGAAAAATTCACTATAGTAAATTAAATCCTCGGTACATTTAAAATTTGCGACAGTAAAAAATTATTTTTTGACAAATTCACTATAGAAAGGCAATCCTTGGCGTATTTAAAATTTGCGACAATAAAAAATATTATTTTGACAAATTCACTATAGAAAAGGCAATCCTCGGCGTATTTAAAATTTGCGACAGTAAAAAATTATTTTTTGAAAAATTTACTATAGAAAAGGCAATCCTGGGCGTATTTAAAATTTGCGACAGCAAAAAATAATTTTTTGAAAAATTCACTATAGAAAAGGCAATCCTCGGTATATTTAAAATTTGCGACAGTAAAAAATTATTTTTTGACAAATTCACTATAGAAAAGGCAATCCTCGGCGCATTTAAAATTTGCGACAGTAAAAAATATTATTTTGACCAATTCGCTATAGAAAAGGCAATGCTCGGCGTATTTAAAATTTGCGACAGTAAAAAATTATTTTTTGAAAAATTTACTATAGAAAAGGCAATACTCGCCGTCTTTAAAATTTTCGACAGCAAAAATTAATTTTTTGAAAAATTCACTATTGAAAATTAAATCCTTGGTATATTTAAAATTTGCGACAGTAAAAAATTATTTTTTGAAAAATTCACTATAGAAAAGGCAATCCTCGGCGTATTTAAAATTTGCGACAGTAAAAAATTATTTTTTGAAAAATTTACTATAGAAAAGGCAATCCTCTGCGTATTTAAAATTTGCGACAGTAAAAAATTATTTTTTGAAAAATTTACTATAGAAAAGGCAGTCCTCGGCGTATTTAAAATTTGCGACAGCAAAAGATAATTTTTTGAAAAATTCACTATAGACAATTAAATCCTCGGTATATTTAAAATTTGCTACAGTAAAAAATTATTTTTTGACAAATTCACTATAGAAAAGGGAATCCTCGGCGTATTTAAAATTTGCGACAATAAAAAATATTATTTTGACAAATTCACTATAGAAAAGGCAATCCTCGGCGTATTTAAAATTTGTGACATTAAAAAATTATTTTTTGAAAAATTTACTATAGAAAAGGCAATCCTCGGCGTATTAGAAATATGCGACAGTAAAAAAATATTTTTTGACAAATTCACCATAGAAAAGGTAATCCTCGGCGTATTTAAAATTTGTGACAGTAAAAAATAATTTTTTTGAAAATTTACTATAGAAAAGGCAAGCCTCGGTATATTTAAAATTTGCCACAGTAAAAATTTATTTTTTGACAAATTCACTATAGAAAAGGCAATCCTCGGCGTATTTAAAATTTGCGACCGTAAAAAATTATTTTTTGAAAAATTTACTATAGAAAAGGCAATCCTCGGCTTATTTAAAATTTGCGACAGTAAAAAATTATTTTTTGAAAAATTTACTATAGAAAAGGCAATCCTCGGCGTATTTAAAATTTGCGACAGCAAAAAATAATTTTTTGAATAATTCACTATAGAAAATTAAATTCTTGGTATATTTAAAATTTGCTACAAAAAATTATTTTTTGACAAATTCGCTATAGAAAAGGCAACCCTTTGTATATTTAAAATTTGCGACAGTAAAAAATTATTTTTTGACAAATTCACTATAGAAAAGGCAATCCGCGGCATATTTAAAATTTGCGACAGTAAAAAATATTATTTTGACAAATTCACTATCGAAAAGGCAATCCTAGGCGTATTTAAAATTTGCGACAGTAAAAAATTATTTTTTGAAAAATTTACTATAGAAAAGGCAATACTCTGCGTATTTAAAATTAGCGATAGTGAGATATAATTTTTTGAAAAATTTACTATAGAAAGGGCAATTCCCGGCGAGTTTAAAATTTTCGACAGGAACAAATTATTGTTTGACAAATTCACTATAGAAAAGGCAATCCGCGGCGTATTTAAAATTTGCGACACTAAAAAAATATTTTTTGACAAATTCACTATAGAAAAGGCAATCCTCGGCGTATTTAAAATTTGCGACAGTAAAAAATATTATTTTGACAAATTCTCTAAAGAAAAGGCAATCCTCGGCGTATTTAAACTTTGCGACAGTAAAAAATTATTTTTTGAAAAATTTACTATAGAAAAGGCAATCCTCGGCGTATTTAAAATTTGCGACAGCAAAAAATAATTTTTTGAAAAATTCACTATAGAAAAGGCAATCCTCGGTATATTTAAAATTTGCGACAGTAAAAAATTATTTTTTGACAAATTCACTATAGAAAAGGCAATCCTCGGCGCATTTAAAATTTGCGACAGTAAAAAATATTATTTTGACCAATTCGCTATAGAAAAGGCAATGCTCGGCGTATTTAAAATTTGCGACAGTAAAAAATTATTTTTTGAAAAATTTACTATAGAAAAGGCAATACTCGCCGTCTTTAAAATTTTCGACAGCAAAAATTAATTTTTTGAAAAATTCACTATTGAAAATTAAATCCTTGGTATATTTAAAATTTGCGACAGTAAAAAATTATTTTTTGAAAAATTCACTATAGAAAAGGCAATACTCGGCGTATTTAAAATTTGCGACAGTAAAAAATTATTTTTTGAAAAATTTACTATAGAAAAGGCAATCCTCTGCGTATTTAAAATTTGCGACAGTAAAAAATTATTTTTTGAAAAATTTACTATAGAAAAGGCAATCCTCGGCGTATTTAAAATTTGCGACAGCAAAAAATAATTTTTTGAAAAATTCACTATAGAAAATAAATCCTCGGTATATTTAAAATTTGCTACAGTAAAAAATTATTTTTTGACAAATTCACTATAGAAAAGGCAATCCTCGGCGTATTTAAAATTTGCGACAGTAAAAAATATTATTTTGACAAATTCACAATAGAAAAGGCAATCCTCGGCGTATTTAAAATTGTGACATTAAAAAATTATTTTTTGAAAAATTTACTATAGAAAAGGCAATCCTCGGCGTATTAGAAATATGCGACAGTAAAAAAAATAATTTTTTGACAAATTCACCATAGAAAAGGTAATCCTCGGCGTATTTAAATTTGTGACAGTAAAAAATAATTTTTTGAAAATTTACTATAGAAAAGACAATCCTCGGTATATTTAAAATTTGCCACAGTAAAAATTTATTTTTTGACAAATTCACTATAGAAAAGGCAATCCTCGGCGTATTTAAAATTTGCGACCCGTAAAAAAATATTTTTTTGAAAAATTTACTATAGAAAAGGCAATCCTCGGCTTATTTAAAATTTGCGACAGTAAAAAATTATTTTTTGAAAAATTTACTATAGAAAAGGCAATCCTCGGCGTATTTAAAATTTGCGACAGCAAAAAATAATTTTTTGAATAATTCACTATAGAAAATTAAATTCTTGATATATTTAAAATTTGCTACAAAAAATTATTTTTTGACAAATTCGGTATAGAAAAGGCAATCCTCTGTATATTTAAAATTTGCGACAGTAAAAAATTATTTTTGAAAAATTCACTATAGAAAAGGCAATCCTCGGCGTATTTAAAATTTGCGACAGTAAAAAATTATTTTTGAAAAATTTACTATAGAAAAGGCAATCCTCTGCGTATTTAAAATTTGCGACAGTAAAAAATTATTTTTTGAAAAATTTACTATAGAAAAGGCAATCCCCGCGTATTTAAAATTTGCGACAGCAAAAATAATTTTTGAAAAATTCACTATAGAAAATTAAATCCTCGGTATATTTAAAATTTGCTACAGTAAAAAATTATTTTTTGACAAATTCACTATAGAAAAGGCAATCCTCGGCGTATTTAAAATTTGCGACCGGTAAAAAATTATTTTTTGAAAATTTACTATAGAAAAGGCAATCCTCGCTTATTTAAAATTTGCGACAGTAAAAAATTATTTTTTGAAAAATTTACTATAGAAAAGGCAATCCTCGGCGTATTTAAAATTTGCGACAGCAAAAAATAATTTTTTGAATAATTCACTATAGAAAATTAAATTCTTGGTATATTTAAAATTTGCTACAAAAAATTATTTTTTGACAAATTCGCTATAGAAAAGGCAACCCTTTGTATATTTAAAATTTGCGACAGTAAAAATTATTTTTTGACAAATTCACTATAGAAAAGGCAATCCGCGGCATATTTAAAATTTGCGACAGTAAAAAATATTATTTTGACAAATTCACTATCGAAAAGGCAATCCTAGGCGTATTTAAAATTTGCGACAGTAAAAAATTATTTTTTGAAAAATTTACTATAGAAAAGGCAATACTCTGCGTATTTAAAATTAGCGATAGTGAGATATAATTTTTTGAAAAATTTACTATAGAAAGGCAATTCCCGGCGAGTTTAAAATTTTCGACAGGAACAAATTATTGTTTGACAAATTCACTATAGAAAAGGCAATCCGCGGCGTATTTAAAATTTGCGACACTAAAAAAATATTTTTTGACAAATTCACTATAGAAAAGGCAATCCTCGGCGTATTTAAAATTTGCGATAGTAAAAAATATTATTTTGACAAATTCACAATAGAAAAGGCAATCCTCGGCGTATTTAAAATTTGTGACATTAAAAAATCATTTTTTTGAAAAATTTACTATAGAAAAGGCAATCCTCGGCGTATTAGAAATATGCGACAGTAAAAAAATAATTTTTTGACAAATTCACCATAGAAAAGGTAATCCTCGGCGTATTTAAAATTTGTGACAGTAAAAAATAATTTTTTTGAAAATTTACTATAGAAAAGACAATCCTCGGTATATTTAAAATTTGCCACAGTAAAAATTTATTTTTTGACAAATTCACTATAGAAAAGGCAATCCTCGGCGTATTTAAAATTGCGACCGTAAAAAATATTTTTTTGAAAAATTTACTATAGAAAAGGCAATCCTCGGCTTATTTAAAATTTGCGACAGTAAAAAATTATTTTTGAAAAATTTACTATAGAAAAGGCAATCCTCGGCGTATTTAAAATTTGCGACAGCAAAAAATAATTTTTTGAATAATTCACTATAGAAAATTAAATTCTTGATATATTTAAAATTTGCTACAAAAAATTATTTTTGACAAATTCGGTATAGAAAAGGCAATCCTCTGTATATTTAAAATTTGCGACAGTAAAAAATTATTTTTTGAAAAATTCACTATAGAAAAGGCAATCCTCGGCGTATTTAAAATTTGCGACAGTAAAAAATTATTTTTTGAAAAATTTACTATAGAAAAGGCAATCTCTGCGTATTTAAAATTTGCGACAGTAAAAAATTATTTTTGAAAAATTTACTATAGAAAAGGCAATCCTCGGCGTATTTAAAATTTGCGACAGCAAAAAATAATTTTTTGAAAATTCACTATAGAAAATTAAATCCTCGCGTATATTTAAAATTTGCTACAGTAAAAAATTATTTTTTGACAAATTCACTATAGAAAAGGCAATCCTCGGCGTATTTAAAATTTGCGACCGTAAAAAATTATTTTTTGAAAAATTTACTATAGAAAAGGCAATCCTCGGCTTATTTAAAATTTGCGACAGTAAAAAATTATTTTTTGAAAAATTTACTATAGAAAAGGCAATCCTCGGCGTATTTAAAATTTGCGACAGCAAAAAATAATTTTTGAATAATTCACTATAGAAAATTAAATTCTTGGTATATTTAAAATTTGCTACAAAAAATTATTTTTTGACAAATTCGCTATAGAAAAGGCAACCCTTTGTATATTTAAAATTTGCGACAGTAAAAAATTATTTTTTGACAAATTCACTATAGAAAAGGCAATCCGCGGCATATTTAAAATTTGCGACAGTAAAAAAATATTATTTTGACAAATTCACTATCGAAAAGGCAATCCTAGGCGTATTTAAAATTTGCGACAGTAAAAATTTATTTTTTGAAAAATTTACTATAGAAAAGGCAATACTCTGCGTATTTAAAATTAGATTAGCGATAGTGAGATATAATTTTTTGAAAAATTTACTATAGAAAGGGCAATTCCCGGCGAGTTTAAAATTTTCGACAGGAACAAATTATTGTTTGACAAATTCACTATAGAAAAGGCAATCCGCGGCGTATTTAAAATTTGCGACACTAAAAAAATATTTTTTGACAAATTCACTATAGAAAAGGCAATCCTCGGCGTATTTAAAATTTGCGACAGTAAAAAATATTATTTTGACAAATTCTCTAAAGAAAAGGCAATCCTCGGCGTATTTAAACTTTGCGACAGTAAAAAATTATTTTTTGAAAAATTTACTATAGAAAAGGCAATCCTCGGCGTATTTAAAATTTGCGACAGCAAAAAATAATTTTTTGAAAAATTCACTATAGAAAAGGCAATCCTCGGTATATTTAAAATTTGCGACAGTAAAAAATTATTTTTTGACAAATTCACTATAGAAAAGGCAATCCTCGGCGCATTTAAAATTTGCGACAGTAAAAAATATTATTTTGACCAATTCGCTATAGAAAAGGCAATGCTCGGCGTATTTAAAATTTGCGACAGTAAAAAATTATTTTTTGAAAAATTTACTATAGAAAAGGCAATACTCGCCGTCTTTAAAATTTTCGACAGCAAAAATTAATTTTTTGAAAAATTCACTATTGAAAATTAAATCCTTGGTATATTTAAAATTTGCGACAGTAAAAAATTATTTTTTGAAAAATTCACTATAGAAAAGGCAATCCTCGGCGTATTTAAAATTTGCGACAGTAAAAAATTATTTTTTGAAAAATTTACTATAGAAAAGGCAATCCTCTGCGTATTTAAAATTTGCGACAGTAAAAAATTATTTTTTGAAAAATTTACTATAGAAAAGGCAATCCTCGGCGTATTTAAAATTTGCGACAGCAAAAAATAATTTTTTGAAAAATTCACTATAGAAAATTAAATCCTCGGTATATTTAAAATTTGCTACAGTAAAAAATTATTTTTTGACAAATTCACTATAGAAAAGGCAATCCTCGGCGTATTTAAAATTTGCGACAGTAAAAAATATTATTTTGACAAATTCACAATAGAAAAGGCAATCCTCGGCGTATTTAAAATTTGTGACATTAAAAAATTATTTTTTGAAAAATTTACTATAGAAAAGGCAATCCTCGGCGTATTAGAAATATGCGACAGTAAAAAAATAATTTTTTGACAAATTCACCATAGAAAAGGTAATCCTCGGCGTATTTAAAATTTGTGACAGTAAAAAATAATTTTTTTGAAAATTTACTATAGAAAAGACAATCCTCGGTATATTTAAAATTTGCCACAGTAAAAATTTATTTTTTGACAAATTCACTATAGAAAAGGCAATCCTCGGCGTATTTAAAATTTGCGACCGTAAAAAATATTTTTTTGAAAAATTTACTATAGAAAAGGCAATCCTCGGCTTATTTAAAATTTGCGACAGTAAAAAATTATTTTTTGAAAAATTTACTATAGAAAAGGCAATCCTCGGCGTATTTAAAATTTGCGACAGCAAAAAATAATTTTTTGAATAATTCACTATAGAAAATTAAATTCTTGATATATTTAAAATTTGCTACAAAAAATTATTTTTTGACAAATTCGGTATAGAAAAGGCAATCCTCTGTATATTTAAAATTTGCGACAGTAAAAAATTATTTTTTGACAAATTCACTATAGAAAAGGCAATCCGCGGCATATTTAAAATTTGCGACACTAAAAAATATTATTTTGACAAATTCACTATAGAAAAGGCAATCCTAGGCGTATTTAAAATTTGCGACAGTAAAAAATTATTTTTTGAAAAATTTACTAAAGAAAAGGCAATACTCGGCGTATTTAAAATTAGCGATAGTGAGATATAATTTTTTGAAAAATTTACTATAGAAAGGGCAATTCTCGGCGAGTTTAAAATTTTCGACAGGAAAAAATTCTTGTTTGACAAATTCACTATAGAAAAGGCAATCCGCGGCGTATTTAAAATTTGCGACACTAAAAAAATATTTTTTGACAAATTCACTATAGAAAAGGCAATCCTCGGCGTATTTAAACTTTGCGACAGTAAAAAATTATTTTTTGAAAAATTTACTATAGAAAAGGCAATCCTCGGCGTATTTAAAATTTGCGACAGCAAAAAATAATTTTTTGAAAAATTCACTATAGAAAAGGCAATCCTCTGTATATTAAAAATTTGCGACCGTAAAAAATAATTTTTTGAGAAATTTACTATAGAAAAGGCAATCCTCCGCGTATTTAAAATTTGCGACAGAAAAAAATTATTTTTTGAAAAATTTACTATAGAAAAGGCAATCCTCGGCGTAGTTGAAATTTGCGACAAGAAAAAATAATTTTTTGAAAAATTCACTATAGAAAATTAAATCCTTGGTACATTTAAAATTTGCGACAGAAAAAAAACTATTTTTTGACAAATTCACTATAGAAAAGGCAAACCTTGGCGTATTTAAAATTTGCGACAATAAAAAATATTATTTTGACAAATTCACTATAGAAAAGGCAATCCTCGGCGTATATAAAATTTGCGACAGTAAAAAATTATTTTTTGAAAAATTTACTATAGAAAAGGCAAGCCTGGGCGTATTTAAAATTTGCGACAGCAAAAAATAATTTTTTGAAAAATTCACTATAGAAAAGGCAATCCTCGGTATATTTAAAATTTGCGACAGTAAAAAATTATTTTTTGACAAATTCACTATAGAAAATGCAATCCTCGGCGCATTTAAAATTTGCGACAGTAAAAAATATTATTTTGACCAATTCGCTATAGAAAAGGCAATGCTCGGCGTATTTAAATT